>JADLSH010000312.1:0-231224 GCA_016169945.1 Trachythela sp. YZ-2020 | reverse complement strand
TATTATTATAAATACCATTTATAAGCAATATATTGAACAATATCAAATTTAAGAATTGTTTGATAATTTACTATACTTTATAGACACTGAGAATGCAAGCACAATAAGTTTGTTTATAAACATGTTAAGACATGTGGTCAATCTGAAGTCATAAGCATCGTCTCCCATGACTGTTTTTATTTTATGCTATATATTCCTTTTATACAGGGCAATTGTAACATCTTGCACAAAATATATTCAAATATCTTAAAAGGTAGAACAATTTAATACAAAATTGCAAATTTCAATTTACTAACTTGTTTCTACATTCCAGTCTTTTCGTTTATTACTACGTTCTCACAAGGAATCAAGCGTATATCCTTTATCCTTTTAATTTTCTTCATGTAAATTACTTGAGTAAATTTGCCGAAGTCCACCACGGGTCCATGACTTCATTTGCAGTCTACATTTTTAGACTTCACACCGTTTGAGTGCTCTCCATTATAGAAAATATTTTACCAAATTCTGGGAACGGCAATGTTCAATTTTATTTTTCTTATTTCTGCAGTTTTTCGCTTCCAACATGACTATATTTTATATTGTTTTATAATGTAAACAAAACATGACTTCCCGATTTGACGTCATCGCGGCTATTCGTTACTCAGCCTCTTTTCCCCCGGCCATGTTTTGAAAAACCTATGTTTGAGCCAAAATATCTCTGGAAGTATTTATCCGTTTAAAGAATGATGTATATCATTCGAATTGTCTCGTCACGCCCGATTTTTGAGAAAAAAATGGTAATTGTGACATATGCACTTTAAAGAATCAATGCAAGAGAACATTTGACCATGGATTCGTTATTAAAATGCAACAATGCATGGAGTGGCCATACTGACTAATATAGAATCATAGATATGGCATTGAGATTTGAGAAGAAAATAACATTTGATCAGTATACTGTCTTAACATATTTATTGCTTTATGGTATGATCCGTCCTTTAGCAGTTCTTACAAACTTATGTGAGTGTAGAATATCAGACAAAAATTAAATATCAGCGTTTACATCATTATTTGTGCCGTTTGTTTTGATATAAATATAGACTTCATCATGAAATGCGATTGACGTTAAATTATTTTTTCAGCATATATTTATATATAGAAATCGTATACTGTGCACTCAATGGCCAGTCGAAGCCAATGGAAACTGATCTCATACAGGTGATTGACCTTTTAAGTAGCGAACTTGATAATGAAAAGATAAAACTAGGCGTCTTGAAGCTGGACTCCAAAGCATGGAAAGCAAAAATTCAGAAATATACGCAAAGTTGTCGAACGTTGACGATGAATATAATGGGAAAACCAACAGCCTATCTAATAAGCATAATCAACTACATGCCCAGATTGACAATTTTGTCCAATATCAGGACAATTTTAATCTAATTTGAAAAGTACATTATGTTAATAACTCCACTGAGACTGCATGCTCTGCTGATCAATACGTCAAAGAGGTTGATAGTGAAAGCTATTTAACAAAGTCTCAATTGGGTGATCAAGTTAAACGAGGCTACCAAACAATCATCAAAAATAAATTCAAACAAAAACTTTAACAGTGTAGGCGTAGCGAAAGTGCATAACCAATTACATACTCAGTCTAATAATTCTGCCCAAGACCTGCAGGTAGAATCAACCATAAAAGGACACGATATTGATAATTCTACTGGGACTTCACACCTTGTTGATCAACCTGTCAAGATTGTTGATATTGAAACGTATCCAACCAAATTTCAATTGGGTGAACAAGCTAGTGAGCTGAGCAGACAACAAACACGAAAATTTCGTCAATCCAAGCGAAGATTTTAACCGTAGCAAACGTAGTATCCCTGTGCGAATTACCTATCTTCCAGTAAACGAGTATAAGTCACGTAAATCAACTAGGAGACGAATTTATTTTTTCGAAGGAGAGCGAATCATCATCGCCCGCCAGGTTAGCAAGAGTATCTGGAACTAGTCAGTCAAGTAACAACAATCGTCTGACGTGCTGTATCCCTGTGCCATTAAATAGGCAGACTCAAAGAGCGGGCTCACCAAATTTGGTTGTACCCTCAATTATGCTATCCAATGTGATGTCGCTCGCGCCAAAAATTGACGAGGTCCGTAATGTTATAAGTAGTGCAACGATAGACCTAGCTTGTATTGTAGAAACTTGGCTTCAAGGACATATCCATGACAATATTATTTGTGTTCCTGATTTTAACATAGTAAGGCGAGACCGAGTCGAAGGCCAGCACCGAGGTATATGTGTTTACGTACGGCGAACAATTAGATATAAGGTTTTGGAAAATCTGTCTGATATAAATTTTGAAGCAATCTGGTTTGTACTTAGCCCGCCTCATCTCCCAAGAGGAATTTCGAACATTATTCAATGTACTGTATCATTTGCCAGGAGCAGATAACTTGTCCATGATAAATTATTTGTACGAATGCCTAACTATAATTGAAGCGGAATTTCCCAACTGTGGTATAATCTTACTCGGAGACTTTAATAAGCTAAATACTTCTAGACTTCGAAATGGTTTTAAATTAAAGCAAATCATCAAATTCCTACACGTGGTCAGAAACACCCTCGATCTAATCCTGACGAACATGGAAAGTTTTTACGGGGATCCAATCAAACTGTAATCTTTTGGCCTCTCTGACAATGCCAGCATAGAGGTTCAGCCTCCTGCACGTTCACTGTTCCCCAAACCAGCAATTCGTATAAAATCACGGGACCTACAGTAAGCCCTACCAAACGTTTGGCTCTAAGGAAATATCTGGAGGAAGTGGATGTAAATACATTAATTAATGAACAAACTCATGTGAAAATAAGGTCGAAATGCTTGAATTGATCGTTAAGACTGGCACAGATGCTCTGTTTCCTATTAAATCAAAAGTGAAGGTATCTAACGAACCGCCCTGGATGACCCCGGCGTTCCGTAGTCTAATTCGCCGTCGCCAAAAAGCCTTAGCAAATGGCGACCTAATGACGTTTAGAAGTCTAATAAACCAGGTGAACCGCGAAAGAAACTCTTTGCGCGCCAAATTCTACGAGGAAAAGGTTAATCAGTTAAGATCCTGCGCGCCAGCAACATGGTGGAGAGAAGTAAAACGCTTGTGTGGCGTGTCAGAGCAGGTGTCAGGACGTGAGGACACGATTGCAAAGTTGAGTAGCATCGAGAACATTCCTGATTCAGCATCTTCCTGCCCTTACAATCTCGCTAACCTAATTAACCAGGCGTTTCTTACACCTGTGAACAATTTCAATCCTTTACCTTCAACCAATCCGCAAATCGAAATTAACGAATCACTTGATTTTCGAATTACCGAATTTTCTGTTTTTACGAAACTGGCAACGTTAAATCCAAGTAAGGCTGGTGGACCCGATGGCATCCCGAGTTGGGTGCTTAAGGAAAACGCAGATATTCTGGCTTCTCCAATATCAGATATTTTGAACAGTACTTTAATAAAGCTCATGTTCCCCAGTCATGGAAGCAGGCGAATATTATTCCAATCCCAAAAGAGAAACCAATAAAAGACGTGAATAAACGTTTGCGCTCAATATCTCTAACACCAATTATATCTAAAATCGCCGAAGACTATGTCGTTACTATTTTTGTTAAACCTGCCGTGCTTCAGAGAATCGATTCTAACCAATACGGTACAGTCCCTAAATCAAGTACTACTCAAGCCCTCGTAAGCATGCTTCATTCGTGGAATGGTTCAACAGATGGAAACGGTGCAACGACTAGAATTGTGTTGTTCGACTTCAAGAAAGCCTTTGACCTGATTGATCATTATCTACTCCTTAGCAAGTTGGCAACCTATGACATACCCCAACATATCATTATGTGGATCACAGACTTCTTGTCGTGTAGAAAGCAAAGAGTTAAACTCAGTCAGGACTGTTATTCAGAGTGGGAATCAGTACCGGCAGGAGTTCCCCAGGGAACAAAACTAGGTCCTTGGCTATTCGTAATCATGATCAATGACTGGGAAATTGCTGCTTCTGAAATGTGGAAATATGTGGACGATACGAGTATGGCTGAAACTGTCGAGAAAGGAAGTGCAAGCTCAATTCAAGATTCCGTTGATGACTTCACCGAACAAGCATTGGCCAATAAATTCCAACTGAATCAAAGTAAATGCCAAGAATTGCGGGTAGGTTTTAGTAAATCGATTACATATTTTGAGCCAATCAAAATTAATGATATTCCCTTGGAGGTAGTAAACTGCGCGAAGATACTGGGTTTAATTATCTCACACGATCTCAAGTGGAACGAACATGTGTCTGAAATTATTAAGAAAGCAAGGAAGAGACTGTATTTCCTATCACAGCTGAAAAGATCCCATTTGGATGCAAGAGAACTTATCCAGTTTTACACCACCTGTATCAGACCTATTACCGAGTATGCGTGTCCGGTGTTTCACGACAGCCTGACAAAGTATTTGTCACATGACTTAGAGATGATACAAAAAAGAGCCATGAGAATCATCTTCCCTTGGGTATCATACAACGACGCCTTATCCACTGCAGGTCTTCAAACTCTGAATGACAGAAGACAAGAACTGACAGAAAAACTGTTCAAAGATATTGTTACTAACAATGATCATAAATTACACAGCCTACTTCCTCCATACATTATAATGATATTAACTTGACGAACAATCGCAAGTTTAATGTGTCTTTTAACACACAGCGTTACAAGAACAGCTTTATCAACTTTAACGCATTGAAAATGTAGTATTGTTAGAATATTTTATAATTTTATAATAAATCATATAGCGTATCATATTAATCTATTGATTATTAGTAGACATTAGTTATCGTTTGTAAAGTATTTTTAGTACATGCTAGAGCTAGAATTGTAATATTTAACTTAACTTAACTCAGCTTTTGCGCTGCAATATTTTATACAATAAACCATCTATCTATCCATACTCAAGCTAATGGTTTAATTAAGGAGGTTGTGAATTTATGTCGTATTAAAGGCCGTTTACCATTACGGTCGTTTTGCCCACGTGGGCGAAAAGACCTATTTGAGTCACGTGAATAATCATTCGTGCGGGCATACCAAATGCTTCTCCGCGAGCAGTAAAGCGGACAAAAATTATTACGCTAGACACTTACAGCGCAAGTTGAAACATGTTCACTCCGCCGGCGTGGCCAAAGCGACTGTAATGGAAAGCGGCTTTTACAACACCCACTGCCTACACTCTTATCCGGTAATCATTCGCGCTGGAATGCCAAGAAAGTTAAATGTAGTTCAACTTTCATGCTTGTCCGCGAGCAGTAAAGCGGACAAAAATTCTCACACTAGACACCTACAGCGCAAGTTGAAACATGTTCGCTCCGCCCGTGCGACCAAAGCGATCGGAATGGAAAGCGGCTTTAACAACATCCCCTGCCACTACTAATAAAATATATTTTCCTTAACAGTATGGGACGTTTCAATTATACTGTAAATCTAATATTTAGCCCCCGGGTGCTTATTTGTTTCAGTGTGCTTGAAAGTTGTAGGATCAAATTACCTGAAAAATAAAACAAGAACTTTGACGTTTCGAGCAAAGGCACTTCGTTTGGAAGTTAGTAACTTAGGAAGTTAAAGACAAAGAGTCTTCGCTCAAAACGTCGATGTTCTTGTGTTTTTGTGATATTTATATTAGATTTGATCCTGTATCGTTTATATTATCGCTACTTAATAAATATCTTTCTCTACAATGAAGGGGCGCTATTAGAGAAGGAAATTATCTTTAATAAATGTGACATGAGTGACCAATCATAAAAGATTGCTAAATTTAATTCAATTTAAGAGAAAAAATAAAGGCCTGCTTTAAATCATGGCTAAAAATTGGCGAAGTTTCTCTTAAATCGCCTAATCTCAAGCTAAATCCCTAAACTCGTCAACAAAATTAAAATGCTAAAAATTGTAAACCCTATATAAATACCTTTTGCCTTGGAGATGGGAGGGGTGTTCTGGTTTTCTATGGGGGGCGCTTATTGCTGCTCAATTTCAAAATATAATTTTACAAGCAGCTAAGAAATCACTTAGAATTACAAAGAAAAAATACAGACATAAAATCACAAATGTCTGCAACAAGAAATGGTTTGACAAAGAATGTCGACTAAAGAGACACAGTGTTAGAAAGTTAGCCAACCAAAAACACAGAGATCCGCTAAATTTTGATATACGAAACGAATATCATCAAGCTCTCAAAATCTATAAAGAAACTTTAAAACGCAAAAAAGAACTATTTCATGAAAAGAAACTTAATGAACTAGAACAGGCATCAGAAACAGATAAAAATTCCTTTTGGAAAACTCTTAAGAGTATGAGTGATAGTTATGATGATGTCTCCTCTAGTTCTTCAGATATAACTACCAACAATTGGGTATCTCATTTCGAAAAACTACATGCAAAACATAACTTAGATTCTGATCAACAAGAAATTTTACAACGTTTACAATTACTTGAGAACAATATAAATCAAAACAACTTTCTGGATGATGCAATCACAGAAAATAATATTCTAAATGCAGCTAAGAAGTTGAAAAATAAAAAATCAGCTTACTCAGATAAGATAAAAAATGAAATGATAAAGGCCAGTGTAGAAATACTCCTTAAAGGATATCATAAATTATTTAACCTTATCCTTGAATTTGGAAGTTTTCCTGACCAATGGTGTGAAGGACTGATTACACCTATTTTTAAAGCTGGCGACAAATCTGACACCAACAACTACAGAGGAATTTGTGTAACTAGCTGTTTAAGCAAATTCTTCTGTGTAATCCTTAACGAACGACTCTATAATTTCAGTCAAGAAAACAATCTTATTCACCCATCTCAGATAGGTTTCCAACCTGGCCACAGAACTGCTGATCACATTTTTACACTGAAAACACTGTTTGACAAACATATTACCAAAAACAAAAATGACAAAGTTTATGCTGGCTTTGTAGACTTTAAAAAAGCCTTTGATTCTGTCTGGCATGAAGGCTTATTCTTAAAATTACTTGAAAACAAAATTGATGGGCGTTTCTACAATTTAATTAAAAGTCTTTATTCTAACTCAAAATGTGCAGTCAAAATATCTGACAGGCGAACAGAATTTTTCTCTTACTCCAAAGGTGTACGTCAAGGATGTATACTAAGTCCAATTATTTTAACTTATACATAAATGAATTAGCTAAATTATTCGAAAACACTAATTCAGACCCTTTCATACTTCCAAACGGCGCAAGACTGAGTTGTCTTCTTTACGCTGATGATTTAATTATATTATCAAGATCAAAATTTGGACTCCAAAAATGCCTAGATGAACTCAATAACTGGTGTAAAAAATGGCTGATGGAAGTTAACTTAAAGAAAACCCAAATTATGATCTTTCAAAAAGGAAATAATAAAATACAGAAACCAAAATTCATGTTAGGTAATAAAAACGTAACGATTGTACAAGAATATTGTTACTTAGGAATCAAATTGAATTCAAATGGTAAATTTACTCCAGCTATAAAACAGCTAAGTGAAAAAGCACTACATGCACTATACAGCATACGAAAACATCTCAACTTACACAACCTAAAACCGAAACTAGCTATAAAAATATTCGATAGTATAATATCACCAATTCTTCTCTACAACTCAGAAGTGTGGGGTGCATACCTCAAAAATGATTTTAATAATTGGGATAAACTTCTAATTGAAAAAACACACTTGAGGTTTTGTAAATTATACTTGGGAGTTGGGAGAAAATGCACTAACATCGCCTCCAGAGGTGAACTTGGAAAATTTCCACTAATAATAAATATATTTAAACGATTATATAAATATATTATACATTAAAACACATTGCCTGAAACAGCAATTGCCAAACAAGCCTTTTAATATCTAAAGATTTGTATTCTAAAAGAATACTTCATTTTATGGGAATGTCACAGATATTTTAAAATCATACAATTGTAACACGCAAATATTAGATCTGGAATCAATATCCAATCATTCAGTAAATCTAATCTCAAGCAACATAAAACAAAGTTACATAACAATCTGGAAACACAAACTAGAGAATTCATCGAAACTATGTTTCTCTGCTTTCAAAGGGAATATCAGTTAGAAAAATATCTTACCACAATAAAAAATTCAAATCAAAGGAGAACTTTCACACGATTCCGGATAAGTAATCATAACCTATTGATTGAATATGGTAGATACCAAAACAATCCCCAAGCAGAACGACTATGTACGATCTGTCAGTCAGGCGAAATAGAAAATGAGTCGCATTTTCTCACATCATGTGAAGCCTACGACAGCATTAGAGAACATTTTTTAAACAATTTACCAAATGTTCTCAATAGCACAGATCAAAGAGAACAAAATTTATCCGTAGAAATAATGAAATCAAATGAAACTGAAACGATTTTATTATTATCGAAATTTATTTCTTCCTGTTTTGTGGAAAGAGATAAATGCCTTGAAACCAGGAATGCTGAAAATCTAATTATTTAAATTCTATATTAGCATATATCTTTGTATTTACTTTTATACTTTATACCACATACTTCCACGTAAATAGCACGTATTTTATAGCACATAGTTATCTATACCGTACTTAGTTTAGCACCTATTTCATAGCTTTAGCAATACCTGTAACTAGAGGTCATGCCAATAAAGCAATTATTTACTGTACTGTTACTGCTAGAGGGAGTGGCTTTGCCGAAACACAGGAATTTACATGTTTATTGATTGCAGCCGTATGTCGATAATTACTTCCGTAACACATACAGGAAGTTACATGCTTATTGAACACAGCCGAAACACAGGAAGTTGTACATAACATTCTTATTGATTATAGCCGAAACACAGTAAGTTACATACTATCAAGCATGAGTATATAATGTGATATAGGAACCATCATATTCAAACAGAAAAAAGGCAGGATGGAAAAAATCAGTCTGTTTTCAACATTTGATCTATTTTATAATTAATATACCACTACTGTGAATGACATGAACTTCCGGAACAATTCATCAATTAAATGAGCAAGTATACATGTTTTTCTTTATTGAAAATGGAGAGGTTCCTATAAATTACAGGGTAAGGTGGTATAGGGCTTACTAGAGTATTTATGCATAGTATCCTTAAAAATTGCTTTTACTTATCTGCAACTAAGTATCACAGATATAATTTTCTTGTTTATTTTTCATATATACTCTAGCTTTCGCACAGTTCCTTTCCTACATTTTACAAATGCACAACATTTAATATTTTATGTGAACAACAATAACATTTAACAGTTTTGAAACTTACATCAAACTGATAAACCACAGCTTCAACATAGTCAACTTTTATAGTCAGCCTTGTCCGGTTCACATTTTATGCCTGGCAAATAATATATTATGTTTTCCATTGAACATGTTGGAAATATTTATCTCATAAATGTCATATCTTTGTCATATTTTATACCAAAACCTGACATTTTCATGAATTCAGTTAAATACTTCATGTTAGCCACTACGAAGGAGGAAATCTATTCTTTAACTTTGGGAAACTTTATATAAACTTTATAAATACTGTACTTATATCGAACATATTACAGTCGAACCTCCCGTAAGCGGACACCCTCGGGACCACGACCTGGTGTCCGCTTACGGGAGGTGTCCGCTTATGAGAGGTTGGTTAATATTTAACTGATACGTAATTGTTGAAACATGATTCTTTTAATAATGATGTTAATATGACTATATTATTGACAGCTATTATTGCAAATTTACTCTAAAAACCCCACCGTAAAGCCTTGTGTCCCAATTTTCTTTGACTTGGTTGAGGAACAAAATACGTAAGACTGGACATGCTTTGTTGGATGAGAAACTATAATGGTTCATAAAGAAAAAAGTAACAGTAACTGCTAACGGTGCGACGCTACAATAAAAAAATACGGAATATTGAATTAATAGTTTCCGTATCAATTCTGTCATCAGCTCATTCTAATAACACCATATATCAAACACATATGTTTCTATTCTAATACTGTATTAAGTCAACTAGGCGGCATAATTATTAATTTAACAGAAAATAAATCAAGTGTGTCCGCTTACAAGAGGTTATAATGTTGTTTGGGAAGGTTGTTTTGGTGTCCGCGTCCGCTTACGGGAGGTGTCCGCCTAGGAGAGGTTGTAAATATAGTAATATAATAGCGTATTGGCCGGGACCCAAAAACAGTGTCCGCGTACAAGAGGTGTCCGCTTCCGGGAGGTGTCCGTAAGCAGAGGTTCGACTGTAATCAATGTGGAGTTTTACTTATTAAATTGACACATGGAAATGAAACACTATATTTGCAACGTAAATTCAAGCTTAATTGGTAAGTTGAACACATATGTAAATTAGTTTGAATAACTATATTTTATTGTACTTCCACATTGGCACACGATCACATGTTTATATTCTGTTCCCTTACAATTTTCAAAATATTGATAACGCAATCAGGCATTTGGAAATGCTCAAAATAACGGATAGCAACCCCATGGGGTGCACTAAAATTTTTGTCACCCCTACATACCAGACATAACCCTGATTTTCCCGAATTCCGATTCAGTGTAGTAATAATAGTACACTGCAATTCAAGAATAACTACTTACTAACCGAGAGTGAGGGCTGTACGGGAGAATATTAAACCGAGGTCCAAGCAAACCGCAAGACCAAGGTTTAATATTCTCCCGTACAGCCCAAACGGTCGAGGCTAGTAAGTTGTTTATTATATGGCAATTGATTAATTGAGTACTTATTTGTAACAGTGGAAAACATTCGCAGATTTGTCATGCGAAAGCAAAGGTCAAAGTCCAAAAGCCGGTTCATTTTCAAAATGTCAATATCATTCGTACAAATGCATCTGGCTAAGTAAAACACTACTACATACAACACTTTTTTATAAAATATTAACACAGAAATAAAGATATTTAATAATGTAATAACAGTTTTTGGAAAATAGCAGAAAACAACTCGGAAAACAAGCTGCTAGTTCAACTCTTTTGATAATTCATTTTTTGTTTACTCTTTAGGATTTAAATTAATAAACAAAAGCTGACTACGAAATTATCTAAAAATACCTAAGACTGTGTCGCTGTTTTAAAGTTATACTTTTTTCAAATGTTTTAAAAAAGTTTAAAATTCCTTCTGGCTTATTACAAGCGATTTTTTTAGCTCTTCGTATTCTCAAAACACAAACAATTCTCAGCGACTACAGTTGCAGACTCTAAACATTTTGTAAAAATTTACATTTCTTCGAATTAAGCAAACCAAACTTGATCATAAAATGCTAACCATGGTCCAATTTCCTATTTTTCCATTTGTGGTTGTTATTTTCACCGTTTTGGAGTATTTAAAAAGATTTCTTTCAGAGCTCATTTTCTTGTCTAAAACTCGACTTTTCTTCGCAGGGCAATAAAAATTGCGTATTGCCCGTGGGCAATACGGGAAAATCCTGCATCGTCGGCGACCAATCAGATTGCGAGATTCACCAAAACAAGCACTTGCCATATGATAATACATATTATATACTGGATTAATTGCCTTAAATCGGCCTAAATTGCCTTAAAAGGCATGACCCAGATCTCGAACCCAACAATAATCCTAACTATGGTTTGTGATGGGATATACGTGCTCTTATACTAGTTATAGTCTTATTTGTTTAGTAGCATATGGGTATAAGTTGTTTGACTTACATTTCAAATCAATTTAGTAAATAATTTTAACCTTCCCAACATTCTAGGAGCAGCTTGCAGGAGTCTTTAGTTAAGGGCCTTTTTTAAGAATTCGTCAGTAGAGGGAGAGGGGGTATCAACGAGAAGGGACTTATCAGGGACCTGGTTTTGTGCATTCAAACATCGACAATATGATTGATTATTCCATATTTTAATACCATGTGGCTTTGTGTTCAGTTTTGGCTGTTGCTCAAATGAAACCTGTTTCTGTTGACATTTTGACAAATTCTTTGATATTCTTTATATGTTGATTTTATGAAAAAAACTGCAGTAATGCAGTCTAGAATACTGACAATTTACAGTATGGTAAACAGATTTCTTCATTTCCCAGATCACATTTTTCTTTAAATTCATTGGCGAGTTGAATTATATCATTCAATCTGATTGGTTGTTGTGGTGCCGAGCTTCAATCTGATTTGCTTAAAAAGTGATAGTGCAATAATTTTACATGTTAATCTATAATTTTCTCCCTCAAGTGATTTTTGGTTTAACGGAGATACCATGAATGATGTTAGCCAAAAAATAATGGAGATTTATACAATATGCTGTGTAGTGACAAAGTGATAAATTCACGCTTAGTTCCCCCCAAATCTACTTTCCGCACAGAAGAGCCTACCTCGTCCATAAACTTCACTGACATTTTATAGCATTGGTCAAATCTCAAGCGATTTGGAGCTCGCTCCGCACTACCGAAAATGTAGGTACGGACAAAATTAATCTTGGCAATATTTGCATGCCAAGCCAATTCTGTAATCACAGCTTCATTTGAGACAAACATGTCTACTAAATCATCAGAATTAATTTCTTCATTCATAGATAGTTCCCCATGTTAATCATCAACATTATAAGTGTTGTCCAAATTTCCCATTTGCAATGCAATGTCTACTCTGGCTCTGTGTTAGATTAAGTTCTCGGTTGAATCCAATCCAAAAACAGGTTTCACGGTCATAATCATGGATGGCGTACAACCTAACAATTCTGTCTTATGTTTACTTGATTGACTCTGAGCTTCTTTATCACTTTCACTTGAAATATATATATGTTATTTACCGGTTGCGAGGTCCGGATGAGAAAAACTGTGCCCGAGGTCTTGAAAACGGCCCGAGCCCGGAGGGCGAGGGACGTTTTCAAGACCAGGCTGGCTAATTTTCTAATCCGGACCGACGCTGCCGGTAAATAACGTGTTTATTTTTTATCATAGGTAAAATTTAAGAATTTATTGAAATTGAAAATTCCAGTGTAGCGAAATAATTTGAGATCAGTGCAATTGTGAATTCAAAGCGAGGCTGACAAAACTTGAACGTTAAAAGAAAACACGAAGACGAAAACTCAAGAAAACTGGCAAGAAACTCACAAAAAACCATAGTTTCTGTAAAAATGTACACGATATTTTTAAATATGGCAGTAGAAAAGCATAGGAATGAAAGGTTTTGGCCTGGTTTTCCGGTATTCCGTGTTTCTTCGACAAGGATATCTTCGTGTTTACATGCTTTGGCCATAAAAAACTCATAAAGTGAATCATGCAGTGAATGCATGTGTTTTGACTTCGATCAACGCTTTCTACTAAAACTGGACAATGAACAAGGTATGCTGTAATTTTTTTCTGGTCATCTCACGGTAAAAAACATATAGCCTCAACTTTGTTTGCCAAGGGCCACGGCTTTAATTTTTTTTTGTTTACAATATGTATACGAAAAGTACTTTAACAAATGGGCAGAAAAATCATGTTTTCACTACAGTTGGTCCATATTTTTAAGTTTTATGTATGGAGAAAAGTTTTTTCTTCTATGATATCTGTTTAAACTGTATTTTTTTAACTTTAATGTGGCCAAATACTGAAATACATGAGCATTAAAACAAATGTATTAGTTTTAATACACGAGCATTTAAAACAAATGTATTAGTTTTCTCGGCGCATCGTGCTTAGTATGAAGCCTTTGGAGTTGATGCAATTCATTTTTGTACTCTAACTATCGTTAGGCTAGCTTTTTGAACTTTTTGGGTAGATTTTTTAATCTAAAAATTGTTTCACTCCTGTGTTTTGTCGCGTAATCCAGAGCGGGCCGGATGAGTTTCAGAGCGGGCCGGATGAGTTTCAGAGCGGGCCGGATGCAAAAATCCGGACCGCTCTGAAACGCTCGCTAGCCAATCAGATTGCTTTATTTTCATAGATAAAAAATAAAAATTGTTATTTTCAAAAACGAATTTTTGGAGCTAATCAATTCTGTTTCCTACAATAGGAAAAATTTGATGCGTCAAAATGCGATTTGTCAACGCATTCAACATTTCTATTTTTTCTCACGTCTAAAAAAGTATATTGCACGCTTCTCACTCTTCAGCTATTTAAACGTGCTAGCAGGTTTAGCAAGCTTACTTTTTGTTCCCGTGCCTTCATTGTTTGATTGATTTGAACCACGAATTGGACAAAACTTGTACAATGTCACTACTTCGGCCGAACAGGTTGAACAAACCGCCATGTTTGTGCTTCTTGGCATGTGGTCGCGGCAAAAGGCGGGAATGAAGAATTTTAATAAGTTTATTAACCGCGATTGGTCAGCGGTCATATTCTGGGATTGTGGTGTGAATCGTAAAATTGTGACATGAATCGAGTGTAAACTTTGACTTAAATAGTACAATAAATTTGTGGCGTGAATCGTTTATTTATTAGAGTGATTATTGTTCTATTGTGGCATGATTTCAGGTGAATCGGGACCATACTAATTGTACTGTCACCAATAATCCTGACTAATACCATAATTCCGGCTGGATCTCCATTCTTGTAACTCTAATTCCATATAGCCTTGTAAAAATACGAAATTGCTAAGGAGGGGTTATTTTTATATGCCATACTTATAATGATGAGATTTCGGAATATACTTGCACTTCTATGATTTATTATATACATGTATAATGCAGCGCTCTTTGCAATTTAGGTTAAAACCTGCATATATAATACAAAAGTAAGGTTTAATACCAACGGCTTCCTTTGCATTGCGAATGGTTAATTTATTAATCAAACAATGTGTGTGAGGAGACAATAAGGTGGATCGATGGTAAAAGTAACTCTACAATACACCTATCCTATATGTTTGTAAACGAGACTTATATCGAAGTCAAGGGCAAGAGTTTTTTCTCTTGGTTGTTCCTTGTTAACCCACAATGGTATGCTTTCATCTTTCGGTAGAATAATATTGACTTTCGCATTAAACGATAAAACCCCACATTAAAATTTCCTATGCGGGCAATTTCGGTAATGAGAAACATTTAAATTTCAATTATGCATTTCTCGAAATATACAGCAAACTAAAAAGGATCTGTTATAGATAGCAATAAAAATATCTCTATTTCATGGCAAGTGTTTATTTTGATAAATCACTTCATTATAAATGCGAGACACTTACCCCACGATGGGATCCACTGCTATATGCTGAGGTAAAAAAGTGTTGATCAACACTCTGCTGCCTTTTCCGTCTAAAGTCGCTACATGAATCTCATATCCACTGCGATCACTCCAGAATATACGGCGTCCTATCCAATCAATTGCTATACGTGCATCCGCGGAAACATTTTTTACAACGATTTCTTTACTAGTACCGTCATAATTCGCCCGATAAATGCGTTCTTTGTCTGTAAAATACATTTTCTTATCCACCGTATCCATGTCCAGCCCTTCACCATCTTTTAGTCCATCGGCAAGAACTGTTGCATCAAGTGTTGTCAAATCAATTGCTTGGATTTCACTGGGGCTGCGGACGAATAAGTACGGCTCTGGGTACGGTCCTATAATAAAGATTTAGTGCTATAATTCAGACAGAGAGTTGCTTTAGAGAAGACTTTAGTAGGTTATAACCTCTTATTTCACGATGAAATGTATATTCTATACGCTCCCTAGGGGTTTGACGCGCCCGATGCATAAAATATTCTATATTTAGACAATTGCCGTAAAGGAATTGAATGTAATCATTCTTTAGAGATATGTGTTTTTGACACCCTGTAATCAAAGATATATGGTTAACAAGATTCTATGACATCATATTCCATTTTTAAGCAGTTCTATATCTTACCTGAATAACTTATTAAATACATGCATGATATGTGTGGCAATGTGATGGAAATGACAGATGTTCAAAAAATAATATTCATTTTAGTATAAAAGTGTATCAATAAAATGTTTGCACGTCATGATTTGTGACATACTTGTTAATTTTCTCTTTCTCGGATGCTCGATAGGAAAATTTGTTAGACTATTCTACTAACCAAACTCCTCATTAGCAAATTCGCTTTTTCAAAATCCTTTATGCAGCATGTTTTGTGTTCTTTTGTTTCCAGTATAACCTGTCAAGGCGGTTTAGAATTCCTCGTGACTCACGTTACGTGACTCGCATGGCCTACTCAGTGTTAACCTATAGTTCTAGTTGACTATTGTTGAAATTTTAGCAAACTTAGTTTAAGGAGCACATGCGCGACCAGTCTCAGGCGAAACCCCTGCTCGGAAATACGTGAAATATGCTCGGATATATTTAATATATGCCGTCTTCGACCGGGATTTTTGGGGGTGAAAATGGGGGTGAGCATCATTAAATATTCAAACATTGTATAGCATATGAGGGTGAGCACAACATTAGCGTCCTACTCCTTTCAGACTTCATTAATATAACACGAGGCGGCACATGAGGCATGTTGAGGCGGGATGAGTTGGCGCATATCATTTGGATATGAGTTGGCGCATGAATATTAGAATATGAGGGTAGCGCATCATTAGCGTCCTACTCCGTTAAGACCTCATTAGTCACAAGACCAGGCAAGTTTGGGCGAACAAACAATAAATTTGCTGAGTTCAGCATATTTTGTGTCTAAAAATATGGCTTTGTTAATTTAATAGACATTTGGATTTATAAACTCCGTAAATCTCGTATCTAATATCACCTTAAACGAAGCGGCTTAGACAACAAATATAGCGGGGCTTAACCTAGTATTGTCTGATGCGAAACAAACGGTTTCAAGCGTTTATTTAGTAAAGTTAAAACAAGCGGGATTTACAAGCATATACAAACATTGTATGCAGTTTTGCACCGTAACATTAAGTGATATTATGGTGTGACGTATATAAATACAAGTGGCGGACAGATGGGACGCATTAAAGACGGTAGTATGTGAGATTATTTCGCTGGCTAGCGTTAGACTGGTACCTATAAGCTTTAAGTTAACGAGAGTTCGAATCTCTCACAGGGCCGTCAAACTGGTAGCTCAGTTGATAGAACGAGTGACGAATTTTTTTTGTAAAAAGCATTGACTAAGTCTTGATTTACAAACATTATATATAAACATTTATCGGTTGTAAGTAATGAAGAGGTTAGGCGAACACGGATTTGCATGAATTGAGAATATGTATAGAGGGCCGCACATTAGGGGGGGTGTGGGGGTGTGACACCCCCCCCCCCCATAATTTGTTAATTTTTCAGAAAAGTCATTCGCGAATTGTAAAATTACACTACTTAATTCGGTCCGAGTTGGTCCGAAACAGCCTGTCTAAAAAACGTATAATAAACGATACTGAAATTGTCAATAAGAGAAATCAACTAAAACAACTCTGCAAAACCCGGAGATATATTTTCCTCTCAAGGCAACATACTCAAATGTAAGATTAAAAATAGCCATACACGACTGAGCAAAACCTCCTAACTTTTGCGCTGCCGCTTTGTGCATTCTATTTCCACGTCAGTATTCTATGAAACAGCCTATAACGAAAGAGGTAGAGAAGACTCTAAAAATGCCATTTCCGACGTTCTACATTTCTCGTTCGGCGCCAACCATGGTGGAGCCTCGTGGGAGCAGCCCTCCTAACTTTAACAATCCTCCTACACCCCTGGCACAGTGGCACTACACCTATTTTTACATTAATTTGTACTACATGTTTTGACGTGGTTAAACAAATATCAATAGTCGGTCCCTGGACAATGGACACCCCCCCAAACTTTTGTGGAATGTGCGCCCCTGTATGTATAGGATAATGCCCGAGCTCGAGGTATTATTAAAAATAATGACCGAGCGCGTAGCGCGAGGTCATTATTCTAAATAATACCGAGAGCAAGGGTATTATCCGACTTAATGCACATTGTGGTTGTTTTTGAGCAAAGAAAAGTATGCAGCGAGTTACAAATCCATTGTTGTGGAAAATTAAGATTCACACGTTGCTTGTTTAAATCTACAATATACAAAATTTATGAATGTATTTGCATTTGTGGGCCGAATGTTTTTCAACAGCTATCTTGTTATTATTTGATTGATATTTGTGGAGTGAGGATGTCTATTCGAGAAGGCTAGATTTCAAGAGTTTGATAATGAGGTTAAAAAGACAAATGATAGGGACTGTGTATATTTGGAAGACGACGGGCTGGATGGAATACTTTCCTAGTCATTGGATTTGTTCGAAGAGCGGAGAAGTTCTCTGGGAAGCCCAAACCAGGTGTATAGTGATGGTCGATGCATTGCGGCTGGAAAAAACACGAAAGATAGAAAAGGTGAAAATTGCCTAAAGTTTCGTTAAATAGTTGGTAACAAGCATTAATGATTGTGATTATTGTGTAGATAAAGTAATGATTATTTATGTTTTGCAATAGAACAACAAAATACGTCTGACCGGTTTGAGATATGCAGCAGTAAAAGTATGAAAGAGTTGGCTTCGCGAAGTATCCCAGAAAATACTAAGAAGAAAGCGATGTGGGCATATAGAATGTTCGAATCTTGATGGAAAATTATGTTTTAAAAAGCAAGTTGCTGTAGTGTAAATTTGGCATTAATAAAAAGCAAAGTTGTAGCCTATAATAGTTCATTTTTTATTCAAGCGAAAAATGGGGGTCATTATTTTAAATAATGGAAGTCATTATTTAAAATAATAACCTCGTGTTCCATTTAATGAACTTAATAAATGATGTAGCGTTCATTTCAGCAAGCCGTTTCTTAAAAATAATAAGCTATTGAAAACAATGAAAATGTGCATTAAAAAATTATAGGACGGGCAAATATTGTACAATGTACATACAGTACGCACATAATTATTTTTTAAAACACATTTATTGGTTAAAAATTATTTTACAGAATGTCTTAAGGTGGCTCGATACACTTTTTAAGTAAAACTTGAAACACTCCAAATTTCTTTTTTTCTGCTGATTACATGGTCATAAAACCGCCAGACCAAAAGAGAACATCGAATTGAATAAAAATCAATATTAATGTGCGAGTTTGTATTGTTGCCATGGCAACAATACGCATGGAAACATCAGAAACGTCGTCGGTGACACCATTTTCCCCGAGCCAACGGCGCGAAGCGCCGTTTCGGGCGATAGCCCGGGGCGAGAGTACTAATTCCGCTCGGTTATTTATCACACCCGGAAAAAAGGAAATCCATGGGAGATCTATAAAGTTCATCAATAATCGCGGGCGCGTGGTTCAAGGTTGGTGGGTGGTCATCTCACTGATCTCAAAAGTATGGCAGATTGTCAGGAGTGGAGTGAGTGAGATTATAGAAAAACTTGAGAAAGTCTGAATTAAAGGTCGCTTTTGGGACTTTATTGGAAGAGTTGTGGGACGGATCTTATCGCTTTAACTTTATCAAAAAAGATAAGAAGAGTCCAAGCGACAAATGAACGAAAAAAAGTAAAATATATAGAGGCAAGTTTGTTATATTATTAAAACAATAAAAGTGTTGATGTATTTTTGTTCTAAAAACTCCTGCTTTATATACATAGTTTTTCATTTATTTACGGTTAAAGTATCATATATTTTATATTATCAAAAAGGTCTATATTAAAAGGAGAACGGAATCATTTTTACGATTATATTTTAAACTGATTTCATTTCAAAAAGGAATTTATCGGTAAAATGCAGTTAGTTTCATGAACTTTTCGAAACGTTATATATGAACGCAAAGGTTGAATTTTACATTAGTTTAAAGCTCATAATGAATAATAGCATACCTACAACATAAATTCGGGAATTCTATAGCTAAAACAATTATTTTTAAATTATTTTTGGCAGTTTTGTTCCCTGTTTTGTACTGTACTAGAAATTTTGTATTATTTTGTGTTGGTGTTGCCATGACTACAGTGCTTCCACTACTTGAAAAATATTTTCGTTGCGTATCTTTCAAGAAACCCTGTGAAAAACCCTTATATTTTCCTGTTTCCTTACAGTTTTCCTTTCTAACTGTTAGAGTATTGTTACCTTTCAAACTCATTTGAGTTGGACGAAACACTTAGTATTTATGTCAAGAAATTAATTTATGTGGCGCTGTCCTTTAAATGCGTCGCAGATGTGTGTGTGGGGGGGGGGGGGTGTGGTGAGGTGGCGGGGCGTGGGAGGTAAGGAATTCAATTTCGTTTTTCAGCGAAAATTGCGTCTGAATATAAGATACCCAACACGACCACTGATTTACCGAATCCCATTTTCAGAAGCAAGAATGCTGGTGCAACGTCCTCTTTCCTGCATTTTGCACTGCAGATTTTGCGACAAAAAGGCTTAGTATAATGTTGGGAACTGTCGTAGTTTAGCCGTGGCGAGGGGTTGCTGCATGCATGTATTTATAGTTTAATTGCTTATCATTTTTATTTACTTCAACGAATCTAGTGTGAAAGTTTTAAAAAAATTCTGTCATGCCAAACTTTGGGAATTGAAAAATGGAGAAAGTTTCAGGGTACCTTGCCGTTTCTTAAATATTTAAGGTTTCTATGTCCACATCCGGCGCGGCTAACGTTTCTCGACTTGTGCAAGATCAATGAATTGACATGCGCATACAAAATTGTGCAGGCGCAGGTCCAGAAAAACAGGCACATTCCACGTAATTAAAGTTGTTTAGATATAGTGTTTACTTGGCTGGAAATGCAAATATTTTTACTATTTTCCTGACTTTTACTAACTAATGGGCTAACTCAAAGAAAACAGACGAAACTATCTCAAACCATCGCTTTATTGCATCGTTTGACATATGTCATGGATTTTGTTGTTGTTGCGAACGGACGCGTTTTCCCGCGCTTTGCTAATTATCCTATGCATAAATTACTGTAGCACGTTGTTATTGACATTCGAGTTATACTAATCGAAGAGTGCAGACATTGAAATGCTGCTTTATAGATTTAGATTAAAACGCTATTACTTTTCCAAGCAATAAATATGTAGAAATTAAGACAACTGGTCCTTCGAGCCGGATATTTTGCGGCAATGAACGTCGATCTTGGGAAAAGAAGGAAGGTTAGAGCAGGCCACAGAGCCTTTACGAAGAAATTGCTCGATAGTGCGAACGAATTGTTGTTGAATTTCGATGGGTCACAAAGTCACGAAGACCGCATAGAACAGTTAATCGTTAAATATCAGGAAAAGCTGACAACGTTGAAGGAATTGGACGATGGTATTATTTTACTTGTTGCTGATAAGCAAATCGAGAAAGAAATCGAAGAATCGGAAGCTGTTCGAAGCGAAATACATGAAATTTTAGTAAAGTTAAAACGTTGTTTAGCAAGTAAAAATAAAGATGGCGAACAGGGTTTCTCGGGAAGCCCGAGTATAAGTGTTAGTACTGCATCGAGTAGTGCTGCTAGTACTAGTAGTGTTAGTTCACCGAAACTTCCAAAGCTGACGTTGAGCAAGTTTAACGGAGACCCAAAACGATGGCAAGAATGGTGGGAGTGTTTCAAGGTCGCCATTGACGAAAACAACAAGCTAAGCGATATTGAAAAGCTTACGTATCTGCGAAGTTTACTCGAAGGAAGTGCGGAAAGTGCGATTGCAGGTCTACCGTTAACCTCTGCGAATTACAAAGAAGCCGTGGAAATACTACAGAATAGATTCGCCCAGAAACAGATTATTATTAACTCTCATATGGACGCATTACTGAATTTAGAACCGGTTCGTTCGATGGAAAATATTAAGGCTGCTCGAAAGGTTATTGACAGCGTAGAGACACACGTAAGAGGCTTAACAGCCTTAGTAATTGACTCTAAGCAATATGGTGCCTTGTTGGTACCTATTTTGAGGGACAAATTACCTGCGGAAATTCGTTTGATTATCAGTAGAAAACACATGGACAATTTCGAGTTAACAGAACTTGTCGAAGCTGCAAAATCGGAAATCGACAGTGCTGTAAAAGTTACTTTTTTTTGGAACTAGTTACAGTTACAGTTACATGTTCAAAAAAGGAACTAGTTACTGGTAAAAGTTACATGAAAAAAAACGTAACTAGTTACCGTTACAAAGTTACTTCAAAATTTTTGTAACTAGTTACAAAGTTACATTCCCCCAGTTTACTATTTAGTATTTACAATAACCGCAGGGGTATGGAGAAGAGCGGATTTCTAGCTTGTGACACTGGTACTGTCTTTAAATGAAGGAACAAGTCAACAACTACTCAATAAACCAGCTACTCAATAGCCCATGAAAAATAAACAATTATGTTGAAAAAATCTTAAAATAGTGAAGATTTGTGAAGATTTATACAATTTACAAAAATAATGTGCCCGTGACCACTGACCAGTGGTCAGCAGATTAGCGTTGATAATTTGGCCAAGACGTTATGTTGCATGAAATATTGAAATGTTCAATACTTCGATAGTTCGATTACAGTACGTAATGAATTGACAATTTGAATTTGTCAAATTTGACTGTAGATTAATTAATTATTAAATGGTAGAAATGTTAGCCTGAAAATGTAACGGAAAAGTAACTTTAACGCTGATAACATATGTAACGCGTTATCGTTCCATTTTGAGCAAAAAAGTAACTAGTTACGGTTACAGTTACCTCCTTGCAAAATGTAACTAGTGACCCCTATAGTTACTCAAAAAAGTAACGATTACTTGTAATTTCGTTACTTGTAACGAAGTTACTTACAGCACTGGAAATCGAGGCGAGGGAACGTTGTAGAATTACACATTCGGACATTTCGAAAGATAACAAAACTGAAGGAAATCGAAGACCGAGATTTCCACAATCTACGGGGAGTGCATTGTTAAATGGCGAGAGTAGTAGTGTAGGTACCGTTCGAGTCCCTTTTTTAGGGGGCCGCAGGGGGCCACACTAATTAGTATGCAAGGGGGCCGCAAACACTAGCATATAGGGGGCCCGCAGGGGGCCGCGAACGCAACTCATCATTAACATAAACATAATTATGTATTGACATCATAATGATATACAAGGTGCGTTTGGGCAAGACAGTCATTATGTTGAGTTCAGCATATTTTGTGTGCAAAAAATATATGGGTTTGTTGTCGCGAGATTTATAAACTCCTTCAATCTCGTATCTAGTGAAGTATTTCTTTCTGAGTCGACCAATACTAATAAGTTTTCAAGCGTTTATTTAGTAAAGCCTGTGCAAGCGAGATTTACAAACATTAAAGCGTTAGAAACATAAATATTTTGATGCATTTGTTGCTAATGTAAACTAAAGACACAATAGCTTAACTCATTAAGGGATTAAGTCAAAAGGCTTGTTTGGGCGAAACAATCATTAAGATCAACCATCACAATAGCTATAGCGTCCCTATAAAGTTCCCAAACTTTGTGTTCCAAACACAGTCCGTTTCGACAACGAGTAAATAATATATTCTCGTATCTAATATCACCTTATACGAAACGGCTTAGACAACTAATATAGCGACGCTTAACCTAGTATTGCCTTATGCGAAATAATAACAAGTAGAAATATAGCTTTCTAAAACGAGAAATCTCTTATAGTCTAAGAGAGGTCTAAGGTCTTATAGAGCAATACAAATATATGTTACCAAGCGATTGTTAAAGGGATTTAAACCTTACATTGTTTCAAGCGTTTTAGATGTAGCAGTGATTTTTAAGCGAGATACAAACATTGTATGCAAACACAATTCTATGCGGTTTGTAAGTCATTTGTAAATCGTTAACAGTGATTTGAATAAATTTAGAATATATCATAGGACGGGAAAATATTGTACAATGTACACACACATAATTAATTTTTAAAACATATTTATTGCTTAAAATTTCTTTTACAACGTTAGTAAGGTCTGCTCCTAAGAGCATATCGTTTAGGCGTCTTTTGTGTCTGTAAAGAATTCTCATATTCTTGTCTGTCTTCGGGTGATAATCTTACTATATCCTCAGCTTTCATAGGAATATATTTTGGTCTCTCGTGAAGCAGTCTTTGTTCGTAACCTTCTCGTTGCTCTGGAGTCATCATTGCTAAATCTTTAGGTCTCCAATCAGCCGAGTCTACCCAATTGTGGAAAAAGCTGTGTTTGAGTTTGGGTCGTTCTCCTTGTGTTGGTGGTGGTGTGAGAAAGCCAGGTTTAGGAGTAGCAGGCACAGGTTGTGTCATCTCGATACATCTAGGAGTGGTTGGTTGTGTTATCTCCATAGGTTCAGGAGCGGTTGGTGGTTCAACGATATCTGGGGTTACAACAATTGGAAGATGATGGACTGGAATATCCATCTTGTTTTTAAAAGTTAGAAATCGATTTAGTTGGTCAGAATACAGCTTGCTTTTTTCATCCGGGGTAAGCTGTGGTGCTTTAATGATCTCTTTCATTCGCTGCTCGGTGTTATACATTGCATTTACAAGGGGTGGTTGACGATAAGCATGTTTCCGTACATATTCGACTAAGACCTCGCCTGGTAGTACATTTGTTTTGAGTCGTTGTTGATCATCCGTTGTAGGTTTTAAATCCAACATTAAATACCCATGAGGACGGCTCGTAGCGTCTTCATAACTTCTCATAAACTCTCCCACTTTGCCAGGATGAATTTGTCTTGCAAGCATAGAGATTTGTTGCTTATCTCTTGGTGACTTAAACAACACGATATAATGAGCGTTGAGACTAATGTTTCTCATTTCTTTGCCTTGATGAAATATATTTTGGACAATGTAGATGACGGACAAATTTCTGTGATGACTCCCTTTTGTGAAAAGATCAGCTATACGTTTATCCTTGCCAGATTGTGCCATGAGAACATCTAGTACGATCAAATTGCGTTGAGACACATCTAGGTAACCTGCTTTGTCAATATCTTCAGGTATTCCTTCATTGAATTCTATTCCAGGTATTGTTCTCATCATATCAAAATAGGATGGCTGCCATTGACCATAACACCAGATGATACGCTGAGGAGGTGGACTTATGGTTTTCTGGGCATTCTCCAATAGACTTTTCACCCATACGGTTTTGCCACTTTGTGTACATCCTGCTACGATACAAGTAAAGGGATGTTGCAGAACTGTAGATCGTTTGACGGTAACACTCAAATTTTCTTTGTCTGCCTTCGTACCATGCATCTGCTTTTTGTGACGTGAACGGTTACCTGGTGTGGAAAAGATCTTTCCACAGACTTTGCATGGATAAGACATGTTTACAGGCTCACAGTCAAACGTAAAATGAATTCGGACTATGAATACCATCACATTTATACGAGTACCTCCGTATAGACATCCTAAGATACTGTATGATATCCTAAAATGATATCTTAAGATACTGTATGATATCCTAAAATGATATCTTAAGATATTGTATGATATCCTAAAATGATATCTTAAGATATTGTATGATATCTTAAGATACTGTACGATATCCTAAGATACTGTATGATATCCTAAAATGATATGTTAAGATACTGTATGATATCCTAAAATGATATCTTAAGATATTGTATGATATCCTAAAATGATATCTTAAGATATTGTATGATATCCTAAAATGATATCTTAAGATATTGTATGATATCCTAAGATACTGTATGATATCTTAAGATACTGTATGATATCCTAAAATAATATCTTAAGATATTGTATGATATCCTAAAATGATATCTTAAGATATTGTATGATATCTTAAGATACTGTACGATATCCTAAGAAACTGTATGATATCCTAAAATGATATCTTAAGATACTGTATGATATCCTAAAATGATATCTTAAGATATTGTATGATATCCTAAAATGATATCTTAAGATATTGTATGATATCCTAAAATGATATCTTAAGATATTGTATGATATCTTAAGATACTGTACGATATCTTAAGATACTGTATGGTATCCTAAAATAATATCTTAAGATATTGT
Organism: Trachythela sp. YZ-2020; assembly: GCA_016169945.1. Lineage (NCBI taxonomy): Eukaryota > Metazoa > Cnidaria > Anthozoa > Malacalcyonacea > Clavulariidae > Trachythela > Trachythela sp. YZ-2020. The sequence goes on along the minus strand of JADLSH010000312.1, from coordinate 205,368 downwards.
ATGATATCCTAAAATGATATCTTAAGATACTGTATGATATCCTTATATATGTATGTCTTCCAATAAGGTCTTCATTACGTTGTTGACCGTCGGGCAGATATGACTAACCTTCCCAAGCATAGATCGTTTATTGAGCTCCTATGTACTTCTTATCCAGCTCAACAACAAGCTCTGTTGAGATCTACATCTCATGAACAGATTCGGTTTCTATGCAATTGTGTGAAAAATTTTATGAACCTCGCACTTCCTAAACACACGATGGATAAACTTAGACCTTTTGAACACGATATTATTGATCTGACTAACAAAAATAAAGTGTTAAAACAAAAAGGAAGATACTTGTTCAGCGTGGAAACGGTTTCTTAGGATTGGTACTGGCTCCAATCTTAGAAGGACTTGCAGAATTGGTATAAAATGATCAACATTAAATTCATATCCATCATTCCAACCATGGATAGCACCAAAAGATCATCTCCTGAACAGTGGCGACTTCAAGACATTCTTCATTATCTTGACAATGAAAATAGTTATGGCGCCGAAGAAATCCTTCACTCTATTCTCACATCTACGGACATTTTGACGTGGAATACAAAAGGAGAGATCGTCTACAGAGGACAGGATATACGTGGAACAGATATTGTAAACATTCTAAAATATTGCACGAGACCTTTTCATCCATATATTCCAGAACCTTATGGATTGAGTATATTTCTCAAAGGTCTTGCGGCATTGGAAATTGATAAAAGTCTTATCACCAACGGGCGGGTCCTCGCAATGCTAGCACGGATGGAGTCAAGGCAAGATGAAGATATTGAGGATTCGTCTGAAGATATAAAATGTAACAATTGTGAAAATTGTTTACAGATATGTCAATTGGGTACATGCCCTATCTGTACATGGACGGATTTTTATTCGAGTTTTACCGGATGTCACTGTATGATTTGTGATTGTACACTTAACAAAGATGATCTCACACATACGATTGCGTGTTGTTCACATTGTTATTATGATGAAATATTAAACGTCCGTACAAATAGAAGTCACTTTTATGATTCAAGTAAAATACACAAGTGAAGCATTCTCCCATCAGTTGAACATTGGAAGCCGACCAAGACACATAAAAAGATGACGGGTGTACTTATCCCTGACGTAAAGCTACTAACTGAACATTACACAAGAAATCAACGTGGTGGTAGTATTGAAGGATTTCATGGAGCAAGAATGCAGAGGGGATATGGAATCGGGGGTATTTTCAGAAGCCTTGCTAGATTTGCAATACCTTTATTCAAACAAGGCGCCAAAACAGTTGGTAAAAGAGCGTCACAAGCAGCAAAGGAGGTTGGTCAAGATGTACTCGATGGGAAAAATGTATCAAAATCAATAAAGTCTCGTGGACGGGAAGTTGTCAAAGACTTTGCCGAACAGGCAGCAAAGACGTTACTACGACAATCAGGCCGAGGAAATAAGAGACGAAAAAATTCACGCAGTAATATACCATCCACCAAAAGGAAAAGACTGTGTTTCAATATAGACGATGAGGATAGAAGACCAACAAGGTGGATAAGGAATGATGAAAGTAGCGACGAAAATGACTCGGACAGTGAATATTCCCAAGATGACATTTAAGACACTTTGTAAAAGAAATTTTAAGCAATAAATGTGTTTTAAAATTAATTATGTGTGTGTACATTGTACAATATTTTCCCGTCCTATGATATATTCTAAATTTATTCAAATCACTGTTAACGATTTACAAATGACTTACAAACCGCATAGAATTGTGTTTGCATACAATGTTTGTATCTCGCTTAAAAATCACTGCTACATCTAAAACGCTTGAAACTCGGTAAGGTTTAAATCCCTTTAACAATCGCTTGGTAACATATATTTGTATTGCTCTATAAGACCTTAGACCTCTCTTAGACTATAAGAGATTTCTCGTTTTAGAAAGCTATATTTCTACTTGTTATTATTTCGCATAAGGCAATACTAGGTTAAGCGTCGCTATATTAGTTGTCTAAGCCGTTTCGTATAAGGTGATATTAGATACGAGAATATATTATTTACTCGTTGTCGAAACGGACTGTGTTTGGAACACAAAGTTTGGGAACTTTATAGGGACGCTATAGCTATTGTGATGGTTCATCTTAATGATTGTTTCGCCCAAACAAGCCTTTTGACTTAATCCCATAAATTGAGTTAAGCTATTGTGTCTTTAGTTTACATTAGCAACAAATGCATCAAAATATTTATGTTTCTAACGCTTTAATGTTTGTAAATCTCGCTTGTACAGGCTTTACTAAATAAACGCTTGAAAACTTATTAGTATTGGTCGACTCAGAAAGAAATACTTCACTAGATACGAGATTGAAGGAGTTTATAAATCTCGCGACAACAAACCCATATATTTTTGCACACAAAATATGCTGAACTCAACATAATGACTGTCTTGCCCAAACGCGCCTTGCATATCATTATGACGTCAATACATAATTATGTTTATGTTAATGATGAGTTGCGTTCGCGGCCCCCTGCGGCCCCCTATATGCTAGTGTTTGCGGCCCCCTGCGGCCCCCTATATGCTAGTGTTTGCGGCCCCCTTGCATACTAATTAGTGTGGCCCCCTGCGGCCCCCTGCGGCCCCCTAAAAAAGGGGCTCGAACGGTACCTACACTACTGCTGGCGAGGGACAAACTCGACCTTTAAAGTGTTTGTTTTGCGAAGAAATCACCGAGCGTCTGATTGTACATACGTCACGAAGATTGATGACAGTAAGTCTCATCTACGAAAACAAGGACGGTGTTTTGTTTGTTTACGTCGTGGAGATCATATCGCGCGAGATTGTAAAGCAAAAATAGAGTGCTCGGAGTGTAATGGACGTCATCATAAAGCGGTGTGTGCGAAATCATGCAAATCGTTAGAGAAACCAAGGGATAAAGATAAGGATAACGGTGATAACGGACTAAACGGAGCAAATACGAGCTCTGCGATGCATGTAAGTACGGGAACTCAAGTGTTTTTGCAGACTGCGCAAGTAACGGTGACAAATCCAGATTCTGTGAGTGGCGATGAGGTACAAATTCGAGCATTATTTGATACTGGGGCACAAAGATCTTACCTTTCGAAGCGAGTTGCGGACAAACTAGGGTTAGAAACTGTACAAACAAACAATTTAGTCATGGCAACATTTGGTGCCGAGAAACAACAAGTGAAAGCGGTGAATCTTGTTAATTTAACTGTGCGAAAGGTGGAAACGAACTTTGAAACGAACATGAATGTATATGCGGTGCCAAAGATCTGTAGCGATTTGAAGAGCCAAGATATCGAGTCTGCGAAGAAAACATATACACATTTGAATGGAATTGAATTTGCTGATTGCGAAGCGAAAGGCGGTGGAATGGAAATTGATTTATTGATTTATTGATTGGATCTGATTATATGTGGGACTTTTTGAATGACGAGACAATACGGGGGGAGTCGGGGCAACCGGTTGCCATATCAACGAAGGTAGGATGGCTTTTATCGGGGCCAGTCGAAGCTCGATCAAAGGAGAAACTGTCTAGTATAAATTTTCAATCAACTCATGTATTACGTGTAGCGAGTGAATCGCCAAAGGAGGACTTAGACAAGTTATGGGATCTTGATTCCATCGGAATACGCGAAAGGGCTTCAGTCCAAGAAGAATTTGAACAAAATATTGACTTTAAGGATGGACGATATTTTGTGAACTTACCATGGCGTGAGCATCATGAACTTCTACCAGATAATTACGAGAATTGCGTTTTGAGATTGAACTCAACTGTGAAACGTCTGAAGAAACAACCTGAAGTATTTAAGGGTATAATTCGGTTATCGAAGATCAAGAACGAAAGGGTATTATTGAGAAGGTTGACACTTCAACAATTCCGGAAGTTGGTAAGGTTCATTACCTTCCCCACCATGGAGTTGTTCGACAGCAAGCATTGTCAACAAAATTACGAGTGGTTTTTGACGCATCCTCGAAGGCTGCACCATATTTACTCAGTCTTAACGAGTGCCTTCACGTGGGTCCTGCCTTAAGTCCAAAGATATTTGATATTCTAGTGCGGTTTCGACAGCAGAAGATAGCAATTGTAGCTGATATAGAGAAAGCATTCCTGAACATCGGAGTCGAAAAGATTGATCGGGACGTATTGCGATTTTTGTGGATTGACGATATTGAAAATGACAATCCAGACTTACTTATCTACCGATTTTGCCGTGTAGTTTTCGGCGTCAATGCAAGCCCATTCTTATTGAATGCAACCCTTCAGAATCACATTAAACACTATAATACGGACAGTGACTTTGCCAAGAAATTACTGGAATCCTTTTATGTTGATGATTTGGTGGCAGGAGAAAAGCATGACGAAAATGCGTTCGAGTTTTGCCAAAGATCGAAGGAGTGTTTATCGAAAGGCGGGTTCCACTTGCGTAAGTGGGTGTCAAACTCTAACGAATTGCTAAAGCGGATTCAAGATGATCGAGTGAAATGTGAGATTGATGAAGTGCAAGAAAGTAAGGTGGTCGAAGACACAGAGACGTATGCTAAAACGACTGTGGGAAATTTGGAAGAGCTTCAACAAACGGATGAACATGAGGTACTTGGTTTACCATGGAACTGCAAAGCAGATAAACTATGTATCGAATTTGACGGTGTGCTAGAGGGTGTTGAGGAGTTGACACCAACAAAACGTACTGTTCTGAAGGTTGCTGCTAGATTGTATGATCCACTAGGATTCGTTAGCCCAGTTATTGTTTTAATGAAGATGTTACTATAGGAGATATGTGCCAGAAATTTAGACTGGGACTCACTTTTACCAGGTGACCTTGAGAACAAATGGAAACATTGGCTACAGAGTTTACGTCAAGCTAAGTATGTGATGATTTCACGATGTCTTTATGCTGGGATACAAGAAGAAGTCCAATCCTGTTCTTTGCATGGGTTTGGTGATGCTTCAAAAAAGGCTTATTGTGCGGTGGTGTACATGTTGGTTCGCACAAGTATCGGTAGTTATGTGAGGTTGATTGCATCCAAGACGAGAGTTGCACCGAATAAGAACTATATGATTCCAAGATTGGAACTATTATCTGGGTTAATACTTGCTAGGCTTGTCTCTGTGGTGAGAGAAGCTCTTGGACAACAGGTTGCACTCGATGAGATACATCTGTGGTTAGACAGCATTACTGCGGTGTATTGGATAACTGGAAACAAGGAATGGAAACAATTTGTACAAAATCGTGTGGATGAAATCCTGCGTCTTACCTTTCGAGAAATGTGGCATCACTGTCCTGGGGTAACAAATCCTGCAGATATTGGATCAAGGGGGGAGTAGCCAGAAACTCTGAAAGAGAAAGAACTATGGTGGAGTGGACCAAAATGGTTGAGCGAACCTGAGAGCAGTTGGCCGAGTTCAGATGTATTGACAGACTGTCCAACTGATGAATGTATGATGGAATCTAGAAAGAAACAAGTGAGTGATTCTGTTGAGAAGACACATGTAACACTTACAGTTGATAACAATGTATTAAACTTAGAAGATATTATTGACCCAAAGAAGTACAGTGACAGCGAACATTTATTTCAAGTAACTGCATGGGTACTACGTTTCGTTCACAATTTGAAGAGTAGAATTGACATTTCAACTGAAGAGAAAATTTGTAAAACTGAATTGTTGAACTGTGAGATCTCGAAGGCTGAAACTTTATGGTTAAAAACTGTACAGAAAACTGTTAAGTCTGAACCAAATTATCGTCAAGTTGAGCATGAACTAGGACTATTCGAAGATGAAGATGGAGTTATTAGATGTGATGGACGAATTGGTAACGCGGAAATTAGCGAGGAAGCAAAATTTCCTGCATTAGTGCCTAAGAATTGTTCATTAGTGGAACTGTTAATTCGTAGCAGTCATAAGAGAGTATATCATTGCAAGGTATCCTCTACCCTTGCAGAACTTCGGACACGTTATTGGATACCATCCGGAAGGCAAGTCGTTAAGAAAGTACTTTCGAAATGTTGCGTTTGTCGTAGATACGAGGGAGCGAGCTATCGAGGCCCGCCAAAGGTAAACTTGCCAAAGTGTAGATTAAGTCAGAAGCCAGCATTTTCACATGTTGGTGTAGACTTTGCTGGACCATTATATATCAAGGACAGTAAAGATTCGAACATGCAAAAGGCGTACATAGCATTATTTTCGTGCTGCTCATCTAGAGCTTTGCATTTAGAACTTACGACAGATTTATCGGCGGAGACATTTATTAGAAGTTTAAGAAGATTTACTTCAAGACGTGGCGTGCCTGAATTGATCATTTCGGACAATGCAAAAACATTTAAGGCGGCCAAGAAACTCCTTAACAAGATATTCAATCATCCGAGTGTAAGAAGGTTTTGTACCAGCAAACGTATTAGCTGGAGGTTTAATGTAGATCGAGCCCCCTGGTGGGGGGGATTCTTCGAACGAATGGTACAAGAAGTAAAACGATGTTTGAGAAAAACACTTCGAAATGCGAAATTAAACTACGATGAACTGCATACAGTTCTTGTAGAAATTGAAGGCACATTAAACTCGCGACCACTAACGTACGTGTCGTCTGATGAGATAGATGATCCAATTACACCCTCACATCTAGTGGTTGGCAGAAGAATTAGTTCGATACCGATTGTGTCCTCAGCAAAGATTGAGGAAGTTGATGATAGTTCGAGTGGTGTTGAAGCTAGACGAAATTATCTTCGAAAGATATTGACACATTTTTGGACTCGATGGAGCCGCGAATATGTGATGGATTTAAGAGCGCGAGATCGGATGAAGAGACGAGCAGGAAATCTTACTATATCAACTGACGATGTTGTTACTGTACATGAAGATGGACGACCGAGAGGTTTATGGCGGTTAGGAAAAGTCGAGAGCTTAATACCAGGAAAGGACGGAGAAATTCGAGCCGCTGTCGTTAGGGTGAAATCGAAGAAAGGTCGAACCACTTTATTGAAAAGACCAATCCAAAAACTCTTTCCGTTAGAATTGTTCTCGGAGCGTCAAATGCAAAACGATGAACCAGACCAAAGGAATGATGAACCAGTCCAAGAAAACGTCGGCAGTCGCAGACCTAGGCGAGCAGCTGCGCTGGATGCAGACTATATTAGAAGACTTATTGACCAGTAGACACTGGTCAAGGGGGGAGTGTCATGGATTTTGTTGTTGTTGCGAACGGACGCGTTTTCCCGCGCTTTGCTAATTATCCTATGCATAAATTACTGTAGCACGTTGTTATTGACATTCGAGTTATACTAATCGAAGAGTGCAGACATTGAAATGCTGCTTTATAGATTTAGATTAAAACGCTATTACTTTTCCAAGCAATAAATATGTAGAAATTAAGACAACAACGTATGACATGTATGAATATTTTGAACTTTTCACTGTTTTTACTTACTGTTTTTGATTTCGGCTTTCGTAACGGCAGTTTTGTTTTCATGCTGTTGTTGACATAAAAAAACAGTTCGACGAAGCGAGAAATGCTGTTTCGCTAACCTTTTTTGCTGTTACTTGTAATATAACACTTGTTACTTGTAATATATTTACTTTTGTAAATGAAAAAAAAACATGAAATAGAATTATAAATGGCATGCAAAAACCGGTTAAAAGCCGAAAACCGATAGCCGGTTTTCATAGAGTTTCAACTTTAAACATTGCTTATTTCAGCTTAAAACATCTTATAGAAAGACTAACAATTCAATTTAATGGTTAAATTAGTACGGGATTTTTTCTTTGAGGAAAATGAAAACTAGGAAGATTTAAAACATCAAAATAAACTTGTTTTGTAGTTGTTTTTTTTGTTACTTTAAAAATCTTATTTATTTTTGCATGATTTTTGCGCGAAATCTTCGTACGAAAACACGACTTGGTACAAGAAGCACGCACAGTGCGAGATTAGATACCAGTTCCGCTATGATGAAAAGGGTATCGAGGCACCTTAAATGTCACCTTGAGAGTATTCACTGTCCGAGTCAATCTCATCACTACTTTCCTCATCTCTCATCCACCTTGTCGGTTCTCTATCCTCATCGTCTATATTGAAACACAGTCTTTTCTTCTTGCCAGATGGTACATTACTGCGTGAATTTCTTCGTCTCTTCTTTCCTCGCCCTGATTGTCGTAGTAACTTCTTAGCTCCCTGTTCAGCGAAATATTTGAAAAATACCCGTCCACGAGACTTTGATACGCTTTTCCCATCGAGTACATCTTGACCAACTTCTGATGCTGCTTGTAATGATCTTTTGGCAACTGTTTTAGCGCCTTGCTTAAATAAAGGTATTGCAAATCTCGCAAGACTCCTGAAAATACCCCCAGTCCCATATCCTCTCTGCATTCTTGCTCCATGGAATCCTTCAATACTACCACCATGTTGATTTCTTAAGTAATGCTGTGTTAATAGTTTTACGTCAGGGATAAGTACACCTTTCATCTTTTCATGTGTCTTGGTCGGCTTCCATCGTTTAATTGATAGGAAAATACTTCACTTGCGTATTTTATTCGTATGACTATGACTATGACTATGACTATGACTATGACTATGACTATGACTATGACTATGACTATGACTATGACTATGATTATGACTATGACAATGACTATGACTATGACTATGACTATGACTATGACTATGACTATGAATAGGAATATGACTATGACTATGACTATGACTATGACTATGACTATGACTATGACTATGACTATGACTATGACTATGATTATGACTATAGTCCATGACTACGACTATGGTCCATGACAATGACTATAGACTATGACTATAGACTATGACTATAGTCCATGATTATGTCAATAGTCCATGACTATAGTCGATGACTAATACTATGGTCCATGACTATGACTATTACTATCACTATAGTCTATCGCCCGTATTCTAAAAGCTCACTCACACTCACACTCAATGAGTGGAGGTTCAATCTGAGCTTCTCTTGAGTGTTAATTCTGTTTTTGAATAGCTGGAGGGTTAGTAGTCACATAGTAAGGTACGGCACTAACCCTCCAGCTATTCAAAAACAGAATTAACACTCAAGAGAAGCTCAGATTGAACCTCCACTCATTGAGTGTGAGTGTGAGTGAGCTTTTAGAATACGGGCGTATGACTATGGTCCATATCATAGGTCTAATATCCTACGGGCGTGTCCTCGCAATATTAGCTCGGATGGAGTCACGGCAAGATGAAGATATTGAGGGTTCGTCTGAAGATACAATATGCAACAATTGTGAAAATTGTTTAGAGATAATTATGTCAATTGGGTACGTGCCCTATCTGTGAATGGACAGAATTTTATTCGAGTTTACCGGATGTCACTGTATGATTTGTGATTGTGCACTTTACAAAGATGATTTCACACCTACGATTGATGTTGCTCACATTGTCAATGTGATGAAATATTAGATGTCCGTACAAACAGAAGCCACTTTTATGTTCCGAATAAAATACACAAGTCAAGTATTGTCCTATCAGTTAAACGTAGAAAGCCGTCCAAGACACATGAAAAGATGAAAGGTGTACTTATCCTGGACGTAAAACTATTAACACAGCATTACTTAAGAAATCAACATGGTGGTAGTATTGAAGGATTCCATGGGGCAAGAATATGGAGGGGATATGGGATCGGGTGTACTTTCAAGAGTCTTGCGAGATTTTCAATACCTTTATTCAAGAAATTCGCTAAAACAGTTGGCAAAATGTCATTACAAGCTGCAACAGAAGTTGGTCAAGATGTACTCGATGGGAAAAGCGTATCAAAATCGATAAAGTCTCGTGGATGGGAAGTTATCAAACATTTCGCTGAACAGGGAGCTAAGAAGTTAGTAGGGAGCTTTAGATTTGACGATGGCTACGAGAACGACTACGACTACGAGATTTTTCCGTTAAATATCTGCTAATACAAACTTGTTATCATCCTCTCTTTGGCACAGCACATCTTTATAACAACAGTTGAGCCATAGCGAGTACAACTTTGAGTTTGTATTAGCAGATATTTAACAGCAAAATCTCGTAGTCGTAGTCGTTCTCGTAGCCGTCGTCAAATCTAAAGTTCCCTACTACCACAATCAGGGCGAAGAAACAAGAGACGAAGAAATTGACGCAATAATGTACCATTCGCCAAAAGGAAAAGAGTGTGTTTCAATATAGACGATGAGTATAGAGAACCGACAAGTTGGATGAGAGATGAAGAAAGCAGCGATGAGAATGAGTCGGACAGCGAATATTCCCAAGATGACATTAAGACACTCTGTAAAATAAATTTTAATCAATAAATGTGTTCTAAAAATGAATTATGTATGTGCTGCATGACACTGTACAATAATTCCCCGTCCTATTATTATATATTCTCAACTCAGGCAAATCCGTGTTCGTCCAACCTCTTAATTACCTAACAACCGCTAAATGTTTATATACAATGTTTATAAATCAAGTCTTAGCGAATAGTTTTTACAAAAAATTTTCCGTCGAGCAGGATTTGAACCTACGACCTAGTGATCTACAGTCACTCGCTCTATCAACTGAGCTACCGACGGGTTGACTGCCCTGTGAGACATTCGAACTCTCGTTAACTTAAAGCTCATAAGTAGCAGTCTACCTTACATACTACCGTCTTTAATGCGTTCCATCTGTCCGCCACCAGTGCCAATATAACTTGAAAGCCCTTTGTATTTATATACGTCACACTATAAGATCACGTAGTGTTACGGTTCAAAACTACATTCAATGTTTGTATATGCTTGTAAATCCCGCTTGCATAAACGTTACTAAATAAACGCTTGAAACTTTGTCTCAGAAAGCCGTTTGTTTCGCATAAGACAATACTAGGTTAAGCGTCGCTATATTTGTTGTCTAAGCAGTTTCGTATAAGGTGATATTAGATACGAGATTTACGGAGTTCATAAATCGAAATGTTTATTACGATAACAAAGCCATATTTTTGGACACAAAATATGATGAATTCAGCGAATTTATTGTTTGTTCGCTCAAACTTGCCTGGTTTTGTGACGTCATATTAATGAGGTTTCAAAGGAGTAGGACGCTAATGATGTGCTAACCCTCATATACTAACATTCATGCGCCAACTCGTGTCCTAATGATGTTGCCGCCTCATCCCGGCCAATGTGACGCCTCATCCAGCCTAATGTGCCGCCCCATGCCGCCTCGTACTCCTCATGTCATATTAATGAGGTCTCAAAGGAGTAGGACGCTAATGAAGTGCTCACCCTCATATGCTAATAATGTTTGAATATTTAATGATGCTCACCCCCATATGCTAATGATGTTTGAATATTTAATGATGCTCATCCCCAAAAATCCGGGTCGAAAACGGCATATATTACTACTTGCGTGTTGGAATATGTCGGCGTGTATCGACAATATACAACACTACAGCATTGACTTCTGAACAAATAAATTTTGTTTAAACACACTGTAAATTTTCTCTAGTTATTTCTGCTCCAAAGGAATTGTTCTGTCATCGTTTTGAAGTTGAATTTACTTCTTAAAATTTACAATGTACACAACAATATGTGATTTCAAGACATAGGAATTTGGTCTTTGATTTGAAGGAAACTCAAAAGACGGCACGAAAAATCAAAACGCAACGAGATATGTGGATGAGCAGAAGTAAGCATTATATCAAGGTGTGACCGACTCTGTCAACCATGAAATCCAATGAAAGGAAGCCAGCAATAGATAATCTCTTTAGGATTATAAATTTAATTTGCCAATTTTGCTAAAAAACACATTCACAAACACACAGTTGTCGTGCCTATTTTTAAAGATCCTTTTACCAGGTACTGCTGAATCTGATCTTCGTATTCGCGCAATCTGTTAATGTCCATAAATTAATGTAAGCTCTACTTCTCTGGATTCATTCTAGTTATAATATTAATTTGGAATTGCTATTACAATGCACTTACCATTGACTCATCGCTAATTAACAAGGCACTATAACAACATATACTGATATGTTGTTTTCCCTTCTGTTCATACCATGCAAAATAAATTTAGACCAAATTGGTAACCGAATTTTTGAAACATTTCGTAGTAAAACAAGCATCTACTACGAGATTATGGCGTGAGTATGTGATGGCGTAAGAAGATGGCGCGTGCAAACAACGAATCGCGTAGTCGTAGTCGTAATCGTCGTCGTATGCGTAGTTAGAACCCAAGTTTTCTATTAATGTTACTGTTGTTTTACAAGACTGATCAGTAATGATTGTGCGATCAGGGCCGGCGTTAGGAATTTTTACAGCGGGGGGTGTAAGGCCATTTCAACCGACTTACAAACAAACTTGTACCGACTATATCCTATCGAGTTTCCGTTGGAGGTCTTCAAATGACGCCCGCTAATATCGCACTCTCATTGCGGAAAAAATTAGTTTGATACTGCGCCCTCAAAATGTTATTACGATCAAAACAAAAAGTTTTGCTTGACGAACTCTGCTTTTAGAAACTTTTTGACACCACGCAAATTTAACAAAAAGCGCAAACACAACTTATGACTTATTACCCGGTCGGTCAAACAACATTACGTTTCTTATATAATAAGTTCAAAATGTATAATTAATATTTATTTTCATTAGTCAACTATATTTATTTGTCTGCCGACTAAAATAGCGGTTCTGCCGACTGAAGCTTGTGTGCGACGTTATCATAACTGTCATTTTCACACCCGTAATTTAGAATCATTTACGCGCGTGTTTTCATACGTGCGATTTTAGAACTGCGTTCTTTGTTTTAACAATATGTGCCTATATAAAAATATTTTTAAATGTCTGCCTGGAATTGGACGCCACACTGTATACGCTGTTAAAAACTATTTAAGACTTTCCTCCAAGTAAGGATCAACTCAATTCATATCAACTCAATTCCTTCCCTTTCTTTCCTCTGTTTCATCCCGTACATGCTACAATTCGCGCTTTTTCCCAATCTACTAAAAATTTCTCTTTTACAGCTAACAGTAATATATCCCTAACACTCCATCTTCTTTTCCCATCCGTTCACCAGCTCACATAACAGTCCATTCCGAATGTCGTCATTTGTTAGTTCAATTTTGCTCTCGTCTTCCTTTTTTGGATAAGACATGGAACTTACTGTGAAAATTGATTTTAGAAACATGTATATAACAATGATTTATTCCAATAGTAGCTTATCCAACAGTACCGGTACCTAACTTTAGAGATTGATCCATTATAATGAGATTGCTTTGTTAATTTACATTGTTCAACGCCAAATGATTGCATTTGTCAATGGGAGAGATTCAGCCCTTGATGGGCTGACCGGACTCTCTGCTCTGTTATTTTTAAGCCCATAAAGACAAATTGGCCTAATGTGCCATCTTTGTTATTTTACTCCGTCTAACGCCGGACAATCTTATTGTTTAGGGGTGTGTGATACATGGAGGTTGATGGGTTAACAGAAATCTCTGCCTAGGTCTGGTGTTAACTCATTACGAATTATATGTACTAGGCGCCAGACACGATACTAATAGGTATTTCGTCCGCCTTGCCTGCAAGTGTAAAATGTACAAAGCCTAACCCTAGTAAATATACACATTAATTGATATGTGAGACTTCTATACAATACAAAACATCATATTACATCGACGGTGCTGCCAACGGCTAAACGATTTAACGGCTTTAATTTATTTGTATTAACTACTTATTAACCGAAACTGAGGTCTTTACGGAAAAATATTAAACCGAGGTCTGCCGTATTCACCGAGCGATAGCGAAGTCAATAAGGCAAGACCGAGGTTTAATATTTTACTGCAAAGACCGAACGTTGGAGATTAATAAGTAGGTTATTATATGGCACAACCATAAGGAGTAAAATAAGTAGTTTATTTGATGGTTTGTTTTGTTGTAGGGCATTAAAAATTTCGTAATACCCCGCGGGGCATTAAGTGATTTTCCGGACCCCTGATCAACCAATCATATCACGTAAACTACAGCAACAAGCGCTTGCTATATAATAAATATATATATATGCGCGTGTTTTGGTTCTCGAAATGCCAAAGATTGCTCGATATCATATAGATAGAGCAAATATAGTTTTCGCTTACTTCAAGGTATCCACTACAGCCTGTTTCACGCAATACACGAACATCAAGTGCCGAGGGATTTCGAAAAGATTTTCCATGCTTAAATAGTATTGGGCGAAACGTGGGCGTGTGGGCGTTCAAACATTGAATGCATTCCTTTACTTCTGTAGGTTTTTTTTTTAAATCTGCTTTTGTGTCTGCATGTTGAAACTATTTCCGATCTTTTGTTCAGTAAACATGAATACATAGTTTTTATTCCAAACATAAATAATTGCATATTTTTTATCGTCCCGTATACGAGACTGCGTGTTTTATGATTGACCACGTTATGGTGAAATCTTGTTTGTTTTCTTTCAATTTCCAAATACATTTCGAAAGTTCGGAGTCATTTGAGTATTTTTTGCGTTGAATAGATTTAATGTTGTTTCGGTGTCGCTCTTTAAATGTGCTTGCAGTCATAGCAATGTAGTGTTTAGTGTTGTTCGTGTTGCTTGTGGTAACAGTTGCCTTGTATACTATGTCCTTGGTCGTGCATTGTTTCTGAAGTGGGCATGTGTTCTCATCTCCGCAATTGCAACTGTTTGCGTCATTGCAAAGTGTCTGTGGCTGGTTTTTCCTAATTATGAGTGCATTGTGCTAGTGATTATGGACTTGACATTGTTCATGTAACTACAGGGTGTATAAAAAAAAATGAACAAACTTGAAATTGCTCTCAACTTCGCGAAGCGGCTCCAGTTACGAAGTTTTTTATTAATATATATTGTTTGGGTATTTATAGTGTAGAATAAACTAAAAAATTCTGAAAGTTACATTTTTCAAAACCCAGGGGGGTGTCTTATCCAACAGATCAAAAATGGCTTGCGCACGAAATTTGAATGCTTAAAAGTTATTTTGAATTAGTGGGTGGAAAATGTGTTGGGTGTTGCATTGCTGTTCAAAATTTCAGAAAATTTGCTTAAGTATAAGCCCTTCAAAACGTCGTGTAAACTTTCATTTTTTAAAAAAAATCAGCTTTTGCATGCTTAATTTACGCCTTTACTTAATTTGCAAATTGTCTAGACAATTTGCATATTGTCTAGACAATATGCAAATTAAGTAAAGACGTAAATTAAGCTTGCAAAAGCTGATTTTTTCTTAAAAATGAAAGTTTACGCGACGTTTTGAAGGGCTTACACCTAAGCAAATTTTCTGAAATTTTGAACAGCAATGCAACACCTAACACATTTTCCACCCACTAATTCAAAATAACTTTTAAGCATTGCGCAAGCCATTTTTGATCTGTTGGACAAGACACCCCCCCTGGGTTTTGAAAAATGTAACTTTCAGAATTTTTTAGTTTATTCTACATTATAAATACCCAAACAATATATATTAATACCTGGAGCCGCTTCGCGAAGTTGAGAGCAATTTCAATTTTGTTCAGTTTTTTTTATACACCCTGTATAGCTGACCTTAACTGTGTTCCTATTAAAAATTTTACGTAGTTTGTGGCTAGGTGGAAAATGCTTGGCAATTAAGCTGAGGAAATCGCATCCTATATTGGTTCTGACACTCTTACTAAATGGAGGATTAAACCAAATGATATTGCGGTGCCTATTTCTGCGCTTTTGTTGTGGCGGTTGATGCGTGTAGTCGTGAATCTGCATCAATTTATCAAAATGCACTGAGGCACAGTAATTTCAACCACACACTTGACTACACGCATCAACCACCGCAACAAAAGCGCAGAAATCGGCACCGCGATATCATTTGGCTTAATTGCCAAGCATTTTCCACCTACCCACAAAGGCACAAACTGCGTAAAATGTTTAACAGGAACACAGTTAAGGTCAGCTATAGTTGCATGAACAATGTCAAGTCCATAATCACTGGGCACAATGCACTCACAATTAAGAAAAACCAGCCCGCGAAAGCCAAAACAAAATTTTCTTTTTTAAAGAAAACGAAAATGTCAAAATTATTGTCAGAAAAAGACAACGACTGCACCAAAAAGGCCACGAAACAATATAAAACCATCTTCAACAAGTATTTATTATTTTAATAAGTGTTAACTTGTGTGTTTTTGCATCTTTCCCACCGGCCGCAAGTCTTGGCTTACTTGGCTGGTTTTTCCCTTTTGAATGCATTATAAAACAATTAGTTGTCGATGATTCATCACAAGCAATATACAGCATTCGCGTGTCCGTGCTGAGCCCTAATTATATGCCACCACTTGCCTTCGTCTCGTGTTTTATATCTTATACAGCAAGGCTGCTCGTGTTGTATATATTACTTATAATTTTGCGGCAATCATTAAGTATTTTTAATTGATAAAATATAAAATTTAATACAATATAATCATATTCGTCAGTAAAAGGAGCTTACAATAAAATTACACTTACACACAGTTGCATGTACATACATCTCTTATTATTTCCATGGCTGTTCAGGGCCTATATTGGCAAGAACATGCATGCAACTATAGCTGTTATATTAATTCGAGCGTGCGAACACTTATTCTAAATCATTATTAGTTCTGCAATTAATTTCAAGAACCCTGGGTAACAACCTGAAATACTTCCCAACAATATTGAAATTATATTGATAAATCTAGACATTGGTCATAACTATTGTGGGCATTTTGATACCAATAGCCAGAGAAATTTGATGGAAATATTATAGCATATTAAAAGCCCATTATCGCATTCCCCCGCTGGTTTAGGTGTTCACGCTCTGACCTGTTTGCTCCTTTTCCCCATGGGTGATCACAACAATGCTAAATGACGTATTGCATGAGTGGATGTGACGTGAATGTAAATTTCGATTCGCTATATATTTTCATTGCATGGCTGAGTTTCAATCTTTTTCTCTGAAAGTCTTATGCATTAAAATGCGACAAGAAATGACATGATAGTATTATGATGTTTTGCCTTGTAATAAACTACATAATTCTCTGAAATGATTTACAATTTTTAAAGTGATTGTCTCAATGTACAGTATATTGGTGCGATATTTTGCGGAGTTTCGATCAAAATTGAAAATGGCGCGTGATATGAAAAAGCATAATAAAATTAACTATATTACCATCATAAAAACACATCTTTGTGTGCATACGAATCCTTTCCTTATAGTAATCTTTTTCAGCTTCACAACATGGTGAACCAATCTCTCGTCGACTTTCTTTTAAACATCTTTCTTGCCATTCTTTCACGTCTTTTTTTAGTTCTTTCAAGCGCTTGTCACAAAACGGAATATCTTCATTACAAATGATCAAAGTTCCACCAAAATATATCAAGATAATTAAGCCGATTGTGATTTTCGTTGAAATTAGAAGAATTCTCCTCATCTCTGTGTAATATGCTTGTGCCAATAGACCAATCATCTGGATAAAGATATAACAAAAACGTATTCTATTTTAGACCAGCTACAAACATTTTCCGAAACAAAATAATTATTGTTAGCACTGTTAAACCTGGTAAATTGGTCTCTAACGACATTATCGTTTTATTAAAACTGTAGTATTGGTATAATAGTACTGTCTATGTTATAGTTGGTTTAAAACGAAATAATATCTTTTTTATCACAACAAAAACATTGCTCTTTACTACTTTAGTTGGAAAATAATCATACGTACTGATTAATTTCAATATTATATATAGTGGAATTAAACGAAGGAATCAGATTTCATTAAAATAAGCAATATTGCAACTGGTTGGATGATTTTTAACTGTCGTTATGAATGTCGTTATCAATGTTTGTGGGGGGAGTGGAGGGGGAGGCGGCGGTTGAATTGCAAGTTTGTCAAAAAATGTCGGTTCTCTCCGAGTTGGCCCTAAAAGTTCAGTTTGAAAATTACTTAGTGTTATAAATAAGAAACCGAACGAACGCCCAGATTGTGCCTCTTACGCCCTATGGCCTTCAACCACTACGCTAAAATTAACCGACATTTGGCTAACTTTGTTTTTCCTATTCACCATCTATAGTGATCTTGAGTAAGACGAATTCAACTCTGTCGTAAAGTTGCCTAAGAAATATTTCTCCCTGACGTTGAAGGTCACGTGTTGATACGACACATAAAACCAACAAGCCTTATGCAGGGCAAAAAATGGTCCCAGTAGGGCCGAGAAGCAACGTTTGGCATCGTTATTTTGAAATAGTAATGCCGTTGACAGCTATCATAAGTTTTGACATTGTTGGAAAATAAACGAAAGATTAATTGTTTTACATTTTTTAATGAAATTGAACAGTGTGTCACATTTGGGTGTCGACACTATCAGATCGTGTTACCCTAGACAATGTATCCAACTCAGCTTGAAAACAATGGACCCATGGCAGAACACCGAGTTGGCTTAGTCAAGAAACGACTTCAGAAAGAACCGGTAATGCAGGAGAAATACAAGTAATTCATGAACGATTTGCTGTGCAAGGGTTATGCTATGCGGGTGGAAGATAAAGACCAAGGACTACTAAAAACACAGTGATATCTACCACACCACCCAGTGTTCAATCATCGAAAGCCCAACAAGATGTGCCAAGCATCGTAATACGTCTTCAAACGGCCAATTTTTACAGTGGCCAGACTTGATTAACTCACTTGCCGGCGTGCTGACTAGATTCAGGGAAAAGTGTGTCGCGTTAATTAAGGATTAAAGCACTCTGTGAGTGCATTATCGGGATTTACAAGCACGAGTTCACGAACAAGGAACGATAATTTCATACTGCACGAGACGCGGTCGAGTGCAGTATTAAACTTCGAGTTCCTTGTTCGTGAACGAGTGCTTGTAAATCACGATAATGCACGAACAAAGAGTGCTTTAAACGTTTTAATATTCAATTTGAGTAAACGCTTTGGCGGTATTTTTTTATTTAAGAATTATGAGCAAAAACATTCTATAAACTTTGTTGAACTAACTGTTTACTAGTTCCTTGTTTAGTTTTGATAATATTCAAAAGTGGTTTTAGAATATTTTAAAACAACAAATAGCTTTTATATAAGAAACAACCTTGTTGTTGTTTTGAATAATTATGTCTGCCCAATTACGAATATATTTTCAACCGGCTTCGACGCTTCGCCAGTCATTCATAACTTATATTCCGTAAATTCGTAAAATAAACAACACATATTTACGTTTAAATACGGAATTATTTTAGAAATTTAGCCACTTCGTGGTTTTGGGATTGTCTTCGCCGGTTTAAAATAAACGAAATCTTATAAACTTTTCTATTCGTGAATTCGGGCGCAATTTTGCCGTGCTGATATAAACTATAACGGCACGGCCGTTATTTGTTGCTATATAAAATGCACACACGTGGTACAAATTGACCAACGCGAGTGTACGAAAATTTGTATATTAATGTTGGATATAGAGTCGATATTTCACCAAGTACGTGTTCGTCTTAGCGACTGTAGCGCTTCGAGGTTCCTGTTGTGGCCGGATAGCGATCTAGACTGCGGAAGGGACTAGAGTCTGCTGAGTAGTTCGAGATGAGAGTGCACCTGTTCGGAATCCGAAAATCAAGCAGTGAAGTTGGCGAATGAATTACGCGAGCTCATAGCGAGGAGAGGGTTAAACCTACCAAGTCGACCCCAAATTTGAGAAGCGTGTTGGAGTCTCTAGCACAATTAGAAAGATCCGAGCAAGTCAAGAATTTGAATTTCGATAAACCACTCGTGGAAAGAGCACTTGTTGTACAATGGAACGTGTCCTCAGATAAGTTTGGATTTAGTATTTTCGTGAAGGACAATCCTGGAAGCAAACGTTGCATTTTATCTGTAGTCAGTTCGGTTAACGACCCTCCTGGGATTCATTGCCCATTCGTTCTTAAAGGAAAGCAGATTTTGCAGGATTTATGTCGGAAGAAATTCGGTTGGGATGATTAAATTCCGGATGAATTCCTGGCTCGTTGGGAAACCTGGTTAAAGGAACTGCCAAATTTTGAACAACTGGAGATCGACGTCGTTACATCAACGGTTAAATGGTCCAGAATTTCTTCATCAACCTAGCTCATCCTGTCCACAAAGGTCAGACGATATCAATCCAAGCACCCCCGGCGGCGATTTACAGGTAAAGAGAGAACCAGCAGCATTCACAAACGAAATATATATTCCTAATCCATTTATAGCAACACTCAAGTGGGGCTTTTTACATTGTGTCGCCTTAAAAGGGTAGTAGCATGATTGCTGAGATACAAGATGAAACTGCAACATCGTATCAACCAGAAGGAGAAATCAGTTATCGGACAACATAGAAAAATATATCCCCTAAGCGTAACGAAATTGAAGAAAGCCAAGACAGAAATAGTCAAACATATTCAGAGCGAATGCTTTAAGGAAGAGAAATACCAAATCAAGAAGGAAAAGCAAGGGCGCAACTACAACCGAGAGTTAAACCTTAAGAAATCTTTCTCGACCAAATTTTAACGGACGACTTCCTTTTTGTAGATGGACATCATCGAAATGCACCAATCGACAGCGAAGCTAGACATCCTGCTATTCTTCAATGAAACAATCACGTTGTCGAACTAATCACCACATCTCGGGTCATTCAGGAGTGAAATACACTATTTCCTTCGTCAGAGAGAAGTATTGGATCATAAACAGAAGAGCTACCGTGAAGAAATCCTGAACGAGTGCTATATCTGTAGAAAGCGACAGTTATCCGCCTCCCAACAGAAGATAGCCGATCTTTCTCAGGACAGAATAACCTGCTGACCCATGCACCATTCACTTACAATGGAATTGACTGTTTTGGGCCCTTCGAAGTGAAACGAGGACGAAACAAAGTGAACAGATATGGCGTACTGTTGACTTGCCTTACCGTCTCGATAATTCATATAGACGTAGCAAGCTTGTTAGATACCGAGTTGTTCATCAACGCCATCCGACGATTTATTACAAGGGGACAGCCTAAGGAGATCCGTTCAGATAATGGAGAAAACTTTGTAAAAGGGGAGAAGGAATTCCCTCCCCGACCCATCAGGAAATTCGCCAACCTAATGGGGCGACATTTCTAGGAAATTTGTCACGGGCAGGGCGAAATTCTTAGGAAATTCGTCACCCTTGCGAATTTTTTAGTTGGGGGGGGGATTTCATGTGATCATGACACGGGCAATGCATGAAAATCTCTAAGGACGCAAGTGGTGTTAATCAGGTATATCTTTGATTTTTTTATTTATGCTTTTTACCTGCATATATTGCGATTTATT
Organism: Trachythela sp. YZ-2020; assembly: GCA_016169945.1. Taxonomy (NCBI): domain Eukaryota; kingdom Metazoa; phylum Cnidaria; class Anthozoa; order Malacalcyonacea; family Clavulariidae; genus Trachythela; species Trachythela sp. YZ-2020. Next base: position 184,076 of record JADLSH010000312.1, on the reverse strand, counting down.
ATATTTATGCACTTTTACATGACAAAAATAGGATATCAATGCTACATGATAGTACGCAAGGTAACAAGCTTATCGTGACATACAGGCTACATTCACTGAAGTGTGTCTTGATCGTGAATATTATGTCTAATGTGTATTTCATTCGAAAATTTCATGAACAATATTTCATGCAGATATAGCGCGAATTATCTGAAATTTTGATCTGCCCGCGCTAGACAAGTCAAAATCAATGAGATTTTTTGCGTATGCATATACATGTATATTATTATACGTTTGGTGTATGGGATGCAGAAATCAGTTTTAGTTATGCATGTAAGCTTGCCGCAATATGGGAATGTTATCTATTTTGGCAACGCGATTGGTCTTATACTTTGCATTGTTCGGCGATTTGCGAACGATATAAAGTCTTGAACGTGTGGGTTTTGTGTGCTGGTGTTTGTAATAAAATTGAAGTACAAAAAAATTGAAGGTAGCGTCTATATGGCGAGCTTCGGATTAATAAAAGCCGGAGCATGGAGCACCGAGCGTGCACCGGAGTGCCTATGCCAGCAAGATCTGATATAATAGACTAAATTGTCTATTACTACTTATTTTTATTAATTATTATTTATTACAAAATAGCTTATTTCCTAAATTTAAAGGGAAGGCGTAATTGAAGAATGAAGACATGAAGACGATTAAGCGCTGAGTATATAATTATAGCATCACTATATATTCGTTGATATTAATTTACAAGACGCGTATTGTAGCTAAAACCTCTTTATTTATACAGCAAAAGAGCGTAAAATCTGTACGAAGTATTCTAACTTTCTACCTCAGTAATCGTTTAACTAGGTTTTGCTCAAATTGTTTCATGAATACAAATCTCTAAAGCGGCGGTGTAATTCTATAGTCTGACAAGATGAAGTGTTCTCGAAGAGACGCTAAATTGTACCTTGAATATGTCATAAAATATCACGTTTTTTAGGCTTCTGCAGCTACCTATTTGCTTTATATATGTTCGCACCAATACCTCTCGGTCAGGTCGCGTGATTAGGCAACGCGGGAGACTGGACTTGTAAATAGCTCTAAAAACTATAGCATGTTTTTTCCACCCGCACTGCAGGCGAACACGTTTTTTATATAGTTTTTGCATTTCTCGTATATCCATTTGACTTTTGTCTTGCTTGTATTTCTCGTATTTCTTGTACTTCTTGTTTTTCTCGTACATCATTATGTAATAAAGTTGTGTTGAACTAAACGTTTTGTCCTTCGAAACCGGATTACGATATGGATTAGCTTGGAAAAGCGTTGTATTCTTGATGGTACACAAGATTTTGACATGAATAAACTGGATTTATGTGTTAAAAAATTATGGCTGAACTAAGTAATTTTAGTATACAAGAAGATTAAATCAGAACTCAAACGTCGAGGATTTTCTACTAAAGGAAATAAAGACAATTTGGGACGAAAAATTGCCGCAGTCTTAGCGAAGAAACCACTGATGTGGGAGAAATTTCAGATATCGAAGAAAACCCAGCAACCGGAAGTGAAAAGTTGGTATGTACTAAAAACCATGCTTTAGACCTAATAAGGAGAAAGGAAAAATTACTTAAACTTCACATTGAAACTGTTATTGGATCGATAAATGAGTTAAAAGAGAGTTCAGACAGAGATACGGTTATGCAGTGTGTTGACATTCGAGCTGAACTTATTGCTTCTGTTTCTGAACATGAAGTTGAGAATGAGGCTGAAGCATGGATAAGTTGTTTAAATAATGTGGATGATGGTATAGATAATTTGAAATTAAATTTGAAGCTGCCCAAACTCAAGGTAGCAAAATTTTATGGGGGATGTATTGAATTTCCAAAATTTCCGGGATCAGTTTAAAGCAGCAGTCCATAATAATGAGACTCTCCCAGATGTACAAAGTTTACATACCTTGCTTCAGTTTTTGCAAGTGTTGCATATCAAACAATAGATGAGTTTGAAGTAACTAGGGCTAATTATAACCAAGCTGCTGATACTCTGATGCTCCGCTATTGCAGAAAGCGACTTGTCATTTCATCATCAGTAAAGTGACCTTCCATGGGAAAACATACCTTAACGCTTTTGAAAAACGTGCTAAAAATTCGTTCGTTATCCGTTCGTTAGGCGTTCAGGCGCTTCAGCGTTTCGTTAAAACGATTTTGGAGAACGTTCATAATTCCTAACGGCCCGTTGAAACGCATGGAAAAAACGTGAAAAATGTTTCAAAACCGTTCAAACATTCGGATTTAGCGTTCGTTCGAACGATTAGATTTCGTTCGAGCGATATTGGATTTCGTTCAAACAAACACTAAGTTCACCAACCTTTTGCAATGTTAGAATCTTATAGGATAAGCATAGAAAGTGCTGCAGAGAAATACTCCTAGAAAGCGATTCACGCCTGCTCCTTAATACAATTTGTGTAAAAGGAAATTGGGTGTTACTCGAATCTTCTTCCGTGCGCTTGTCGATTCTGTCTTAGCGTGAACTACATGAAATGCTATTATTATTTTTGCCGAAATGCAATTATTTCAAGCAAAACGTAAAAAAGTTTATTTTAAAAATCTAGGGTGCAATGATGGTTAGCGATGCCTAAACAATTCTGTAGAGTTTCATAAAGTTCGACAGGACACACAAAATCGCAAGCCATATGTCGTATTATAACAACTGTATTGCCAGATGCTTTGGCAAGGAGCTAATGAACTTACATTGTCGGAAATCGGTATATCAACAGACAACACCTAACTAATTTGAGGAATTTTGCATGGCATATGCATGCAGTTTAAATTCTATATACTGTATTTAGTCTAAGTCCGGAGCCGGAGCAACAAGATCTACTGTATACCTCTGCAGACAGGAATGCCGGCAGATTACAACACTTGTTCTGCACATGCTTGCATTGTAGATTGCGCAGTATAACGGGCCAATATTATGCTGCTTAATTGAGCTTACAAACAGGTATGTGTATTATGAAAGTCTGCAATGTACAAATATTTTTTAATATTATATTCGCGAAATATGACGAGAACTGAATTAATTAGCTTGCCTAACAAGATAGCCGACACATATGACATATACATCATCATCATAAACGAACTTTAAAACAGTTCATATTTGCACTCACGCAAGTGCCCTTACACTGCAACGTTATTTTACTATACTTAATAGCATAATGGGGTTTGTATATGTCTCTCCATTAATATAGGATTGACACCCAGGACTGACCCCCGTTGGTTTTGACGTCATATACATGCATGCTGTAGTTGTCACCACTGTAAAGTTCGAGGCAAATTAATCCACTATATGGCCTACTGTACATTAGATATATGGTAAATATGAGTGAGAACACGGCGGTAATCTGGTTTAATACCGCCGAATATTTAGTATGCATCAATTCAAGGGCGGACGTTCATATACATGTTATATATTGTCGGTATAACATACGTGGTGAATCGAAGTAGGAGAGAAAAAATCTGGCGAGTCATTGTAAAATTGCATATATATGGTAAGTTCAGTTGAATATGTTTTACCAATTTAGCATACTTTATAGCCAGCTAACTATATGTACAGCAGTAAATAAGTGTCCAATTGCAAGGTCTGAAGGTCGATTTTACATGTACTTTGCTCATCACTCATCATGCAGGCAAGTTTAATGAATAACGACTCGAAAATAAATAAATGTACTCCTATGAACCTCATGACCCGCATAAAATTAACATTTCTGCGTTTAGTTAACTTAATCTAGCACCCTATAAATCCACCGATTGTATTAGTATCTTTGGTGTGCACGATTTAAAACCTGCTTTAGTTTAAATATATGCTGGCTGAAAACCAAATTGGCGTTACATGACATGCCTTTTTGATATAGTAGATACAGAACATGTTAACTAATTACTGTAGTTATCTATTATAGAAAGGTTTATCTAATGCAGTACTGGTATATAACTCACTTTAGATTGCCTATTATGACAAGAGGAAATTGGTGTATCGTTCAGATGGACGTGAATAAACATCAGTTGAAAGGTTGCCAGACCTTCAAAGTGGCTTGGCATGAGGTTTGCGTAGTTTAGCTTGGTGGCCACATAACTGGGATAATTTAAATAGGGTGCATTTACCCACACTAAAACAAGAATTGCTTACCAAGTATATAAAAACATTTTGAATGAATTTGTGTGTAGATGCAACCTCAAAATTGCAAGGATAATAATAGGCAGGACAAGCATAAAAGATTTTGCCAGACACATGTCATTGTGTTATGTTGTTATGCTATGCTTACTTGACAATGTGGATGTCTGGGGAAGTCTTGCTTGAATTATCGTAGGTAGGCAGGAGGCACAAATTGTGTCACAAGTTGATGTCTCGAAGTGAATGAGGATCACTCTTTTGTTATATTGGTGAGTATAAACTCCCCTGTGCATGGATTTGGGACTGTCGTTTCTATACGGGCGGCTGGAGTGTACTTACGAACCGCTGTTTCTATATGGGCAGTTTGCTATTGCTATATGCCTTAGTAAAAAAAACTGTGCACTATTCCTGCCAGGGTCGAGTATTAGGTTGCTTTTCAGGGTGGAAATCCGGACATTCGGAATTGCGGAACGCCGGACATTCGAATTTAAGTTGCCGAATGCCGGACGTTAACTAACAAAAATTTACCATTTATGCCAGGTCTTAGACATTGCATAATTGGTTTCCTTTTCAGGGTACTATAGCTAGCGCAGGTAGCTTAGCAACATTTAGACAGTTGACATTGTATGCTATTTTCTATCATTAATTTCTGTGTAGATGCTCTAGTATGAAGGGAAATAAAATATTTCCTGATGAAATTCTTAGAGATACATTAGTGACCACCAAGAACTTAGTTAATTAATAACATGTATTGATCTAGAGTTAATAATTTGCGGTTGGGGTCCGGCGTAAGGTGATGTCGTTAAAATAGTGTCATTTAAATGCAGTTTTCTGGAACTACCGTATATGCAGCTTTATAGGATGTGCCGGTTTTTTTGTAGATTAACCTCGGCCTTTGTGTGGTTTTGGACACCTTAATTACGCTCCCTCACTAAAACTGTAAAATTACTTCACCTAATTATTCCTACACCGAAAGTTGGTGAGGAACCTCTGATTAGGTGAAATTTAAAAACGGATAACAAAAAAAATGCTGTTCAAACAGCATAACACTTGTATATGTGGTCGTGTGCTCGCAAAATGAGAGCATATAACTGCAGTGTAGGAAAAAATATGGCAACAAAAATGGCGACCTTGGAATTGATGTAAATAACTAAATAAATAATAAAGAGAATAATCTACAGAATACAAGTTTGGTTTATAACTATATAAAAGGATTGGGCACATAATAAGCATTCATATAATTGCTGCGGAGCGAGCGAGCCTGAAGCGAGCGAGCGTAGCAGCAGCCTAATATGTGCAGAGAGGGGGTTTTGAAGTAAATTTTATTTAGCGCATGGAATTGTGGTCGTGCGCGCTTGCTATGCGCAGAACACAAATTTTAAACTCGCTCAGTTCCTGTGCTTTTCGATTTTGACGGACGGAGTCTTCGAATTGTTATCGAATTTCTAAAGCTTTTTCAAGTCTATTTTGACCATTCAAGGTAGGATATTTTGTCTTTTGTTTATATGTTACATTTACATTTGTTTACTCCTTTTTGGAAAGTTGGCAATCTTAATTTATATATCTATGAAACGCTGAAAGCACACAATCGATCGCAGCTAGATTCAGTGTCTGTTTATATATAAACTATATATTCTGCTAATGTGCTATCGACTTTGGTTGAGCTGTTAGTGCTGTAAAGCATGGAAGTCTTACATAGAGATGTCTTTAAAAGGTTTTTCTATCCATTCGCGTTTGCTTTCTCTTGCTGATTTCCATATTTTGCATCAAGTGATGTTTCGTGTATGCCGCTTGACGATTGTGATTCCGTGTGAACTTGACACAAAGTCACAGATATGCAATTGATAGTCTAAATTGCCTGACTGAATCATTCTGTTTGACCTATTAAATAGGCTACTGTAGGCATATAAATATGTTTTTATTCCTATTTTACAATGGACTTAACATTTTTGTCTAGCCGCGGGCCTTCACATATTATTGTCAGAACAGACATGAAGGGTCTCAGTTGTGCGCGCACTAAGACAAATATTCGAATGGCAATGAGTTGAAATGAGTTGTGCTTTACATATAGGTGACTCGCATTTCCAAATGCAAAATTATTTTGCGCACATGTATATATAGTTTAACGCTTTCTACACTACAAAAATATGCAAATTTCCTTGCGTGCATGGCAGTGTCCAATTACTCATCGCAGTAAACATGGGTTTCATGTGGGAATTCCATGTGGTAGAACAATACATGGAAAATATTGATATTTTGAAATAGATGTTACAAAATTTGATGTCTTTCATGTTTCGTGATATATTTAGCTTGTCTCATCCTGCAAACTATGCTAGGGTATGCATCTACTGACAGCGCTAGCCACTGGGTCAATGCCAATAATTACCGTCTACTGAATATAATTTGTGTTGCATATTTGTTTGCATGTTTGTTTCAAGAAGCTAAAGAATAATAACAGTCCCGCAGCATTCCCTACCTTGCAGGTACCCTAGTCTATACTCTTTAACGCGCAATAGATTTTGCTTTGATCTGTTGACAATTTTTTCTTCATAATAATTATTTCAGGCAGGAAATTAAATCAATTGGCGCGAGATTTAAGCTGCTTAAGGAGAATAGCCAGACATGCATACTATAGAATATAGCATATCCAAAGTTCAACTGTCTAAATCATAGCCTTTGCCTTGCCTTGTTTTGGCAGCGTGGTTTCCGCACCAGAGATTTGAAACATCTTCCAGAATAGTTATTGAATATCTTAATATATGTCAAATTTAAAGAATACTGCACAATAATTCATACTGTACAACTTCATGTAATTAATATAACTGCTGTACTATATCTTCGAATTTTCGAACAATACTCATAGCGTAATTTATCAGAATGTTTAGTTAAATTTGTATAATATTTATATCACTTGAGTACTTTTGTGCGCCGATAGAGGTTACTTGTTTGCCACATTATTCTATTCTGTTGACAGCTATCCTTAATCTATGCGTTATGGCGAATTTCGTTAAGAACGTTCAATAATTTAATTCGTTCAAACGACTTCTGATAGAACGTTTTTTTATCCGTTCAAATCCTCGACTTTATTCGTTCAGATTTTTTACTCAAATCGTCAAAACATTTTTGAGATTCGTTGAAACGTTATAACAAAACGCTCTCTATCCGTTCGTTCTCCGTTTTTTTGGCCGTTTCAACGAAATATCGTTAAGGTATGTTTTCCCATGGAAGGTCACAGTTAAGTCGATTATAAAATTTGAACCTAAAGCAGATGCGGAGCCAACCTCGCTCCGTACGCTACATGAAACCCTAAAGAATAGAATCACAGGTCTAGAAGGTTTGAGTGAAAGCCCAAAAGATCATGCCTGTATACTTCTCTCAGTATTTGAGATGAAACTGCCCTGAGATATCTGAGAAATGGAAATTAGAGATATATTACATTACATTATATAAATATTCAGCTCACTCCACGTCGGGGATTTTCAGTGACCGATTACATCAAGTATTTGATCAATATCTGTTTTTTAATTTCTCAATGAACAACTAGTTTCAAAAGAAGCTAGGCAAAGAAGCACCAAAGGGAACAATGGTGTATCTCCATAGGGGGTGTCAAACAAGGCTATACTCCTCACGGTACGAAACTGAACAAGACACCTGAGGAAGAAAATAAACCGAACGGGGCCCTCTTAACTGGGGTAAGCTAAGGAATGAACACTACCAAGACATGTGATTTATGCAAAGCCTTTGGACATGGTGCTCCAGAATGCCCAAAGTTGAATGCACAAACTGTAGAGGAGAGATAGTGACAAGTAAAATAAGCTCGGTTGTCTTTTAATTGTGGACGGGGAAACCTTACCCGTCCGAGTGTTACAAAATTCGAGCAGCTAAAGATCTTACATTACTAGAAATACATGCATGCAGCAACCCCTCGCCACAGCTAAACAACGACAGTTTCCAACATTATACTATGCTTTTTTGTTGCAAATTCGGAGATGCAAAACGCAGGAAAAAGGCCGTTACACCAGCAGTCTTTCTGCTGGAAATGGGATTCGGTAAATCAGTGGCCGCGTGTTTGGTATCTTCGATTCAGGCATAATTTTCGCTAAAAAACAGAACTTAATTATCTACACCCCCCCCCCCCCCCATTTATGACGAACTCAAAGGACAGCGTCATATAAGTGAACTTCTTGACATAAGTGTTTTCGTTCATTTCAAATGAGTTTGAAGGAAAACAATACTCTAATAGCTTGAAAGCAAAACTGTAAGGAAACCGGGAAATAAATATACACGGTTTCTTGAAAGATACGCAACGGAAATATTTCTTAAGAAGTGGAAGCACTGTAGTCATAGCAACACTGACACAAAATAATACAATTTTTTAGCGTACAAAACAGGATACAAATCGGCCAAAAATAATTAAAAAATAGTTGTTTTAGCTATAGAATTCCCGAATTTATGATGTAGGTATGTTATTATTCGTTATATGAGCTTTAAACTAATGTAAAATTCAACATTCCGTTCAAATATAACGTTTCGAAATGTTCACAAAACTAAACTACATTTTACCGATAAAAATTCCTTTTTGAATTGAAATCAGTTTAAGATATAAGCGTAAAAATGATTTCGTTCTCCTTTTAATTTAGACCTTTTTCATCATATAAAATATACGTTACTTTAACCGTAAACAAATGAAAAACTGTATATATAAAGCAGGAGTTTTTAGAACAAAATACATCAACACTTTTATTGTTTTAATAATATAACAAACTTGCCTCTATATATTTTACTTTTTTTCGTTCATGTGTCGCTTGGACTCTTCTTATCTTTTTTGCTAAAGTTAAAGCGATAAGATCCGTCCCACAGACACAGCTCTTCCAATAAAGTTCCAAAAGCGACATTTAATTCAGACTTTATCAAGTTTTTTTATAATCTCACTCACTCCACTCCTGACAATCTGCCATACTTTTGAGATCAGTGAGATGACCACCCACCAACCTTGAACCACGCGCCCGCGATTATTGATGAACTTTAGATCTCCCATGGATTTCCTTTTTTCCGGGTGTGATAAATAACCGAGCGGAATTAGTACCCTCGCCCGGGCTATCGCCCGGCTCGGGGATAAAGACGTTAGCGGTCCTACTGAGACTCTCAATGTTTCAACATTTTCTAAAACTCAAGCAAAGAAATATCACTTCGTTCAACACAAAGTGTATATTCTTGCCCTGCTGAGATCAAAGCTCTAACTGTCGACACAATAACTAACTGTTTGGGAATCCGATTAGAGCTTAGGCCTACAAGAGCTCTATTAACAAATATCTTGAGAAAAGGTTTGCTGACGAGTTTAAAGATGTCACAGCACTGCCATATGATGATGAAAAATTCCTACGATATCTACCACATCATGCCGTTTATCGGGACGATAAGACAAGAACTAAATGTCGTGTCGTCTTTGATGCCTCAACGGTGTTTTACTTAACGATTTTGTTTTACTCCGACCCGCACTACAGCCCAATCTTGTTTCGGTGTTATTATACTTTCGTGGCGATAAGATCGGACTTACGGCGGACATCGAAAAATATTTTTTTCAGATAAAGCTTGCAGAAAACGATCGAAATATTAAACGTTAACTTTGGAGAGACATGCACATACAGATTTAATGGTATACCGTATGACACCAGTTGCATTCGGAGACAATTGTAGCCCTTTCCTTGCAATAGTTACAGTTCAAATTCAAAATCATGTGGAAAAGTTTCCAGAAGCAGCAAAGAGGATCACGGATGATATGTATGTTGACGATTGTCGGACAGGAGGTGACGACGAAGATGAAGCTGTGACGTTGTAAAAATTATTAACAGATTTGATGCGTTGTTCTGCATTTATTTGACAAAGTGGTCCAGTAATGCAGAGGACGTTCTCAGGCATGTGGAAGAGAAAGATAGAGCATCCAACACGCTGACCGATTTCTGTGATAAGGAGCCACTTAAGGCATTAGGAATCCGTTGAAAGACGGACCGTTCAGATTCACAGAGTCAGTTCATCTTGTGACAGGGTGACTCAACAGAATGGTGATGTTGACACACATTTTGTTATGTGACCAGAGTGGCCCCAACGAAGATTGTGTCATTACCCAGACTTGAACTGCTTGCCGTTGTGATCAATTCGCGATTACTGAAATTTCTTGCAGGTTTATCAGTTTCACAAGAAATCGAAAGCGTAGTTTGTTGGACTGACAGTGAAGTCACACTTCACTGGATTCGAGGACTAAGCTCACAATGGAATTTCAACATTGACGCCTACTCAACGGTGTTAAATATATTTGAATAAAAAATTCTAAGATTGTTTGACAGCACAGTAATTATATATTCAATTATCAAAGTTTTCACCGGCTACGGGCGAGGAACAATACGTAGTTTTTCATTCAACATAAACAAACAAGTTATGGATCAAACATTTTTTACTTGTTTTACTTTTTCAGTAAGACTGAATAATATATGGTGATTTACCTATACAAGCATTGTAAGACATTACATATGTAAGACATTCTTAAGACACAATTTCTGTTATTTTGGATAAAAACAACTTTAATAGAAAAAAGACGATTAAATTTTCTGACAGGAAATTGAGCGAATGCATCCAAAAGAGACTAAAAAATTCTAGCATCGTTTATTCCTACTAAGTGCACTTACTAAGAAGAACAGCTGGTTCAGGGAGCACATATACATTATTGCTCGCCTCTATATACATTATATTCTAAAGAAGTATGAAATTTTCCATACATCAATTTGGCTGTTGTATTTCATTGAATGAAGCACTTTCTTCTATATAGATAATATTATTTCAGACAATATATATTGCGCAACTGTCGTGAACTGAGTTATTCCGTTATGTCTACTGAAATTTAGACTTGGACGCCTATTCAAGAAGGAAAGTGTGCCATGAATTTAAATTGAGATTCCTAACATTGTTTTGACAACACACTTAAATACTCTACGAACATGCAAATTACAAAATTATCACCACCTACAGGAGAGTACAATGTGTATATCGTGACCCAAGAAACACAAGATATGCGTCCACCATTTTATATTTATTTTTTCACTTTTCCAGTGCATATATAGAACTGAAAAATGTTCAAAGATGGTGACTTTGACCAAGAACAGATACAGACATAACTGTTGTGTCTAAGGTTTTTGAAAAATTTGTTTATGAACAACTATACACGTATTTTTGTCAAAACAATATTCTTTCACATTGCCAGTCTGGTTTCCGCACGGGCTATTCTACAACAACGTCATTATTGAAAACCAAAGATTCTCGGTTAATCAATATTGACCGAGGCCTTATAAACGGAGTGATGTGTTTAGATTTTAAAAAGGCATTTGACACCATTGATCACAGTATACTAATTAAAAAATTGGAATTATATGGTGTCAGAGGCGTGGCATTGCAATGATTCATCTCTTACCTAAATAAACTCTATCAAATTTGTAAATTAGGAAAGGCCCTCTCTTCTACGAGATACATTAGAACTGGAGTACCGCAAGCATCTAATTTGGGCCCATTATTATTTCTTATTTATATTAATGATTTGCCAAATTATCTAAATAATTCGACATCATCTCTGTACGCTGATGATACAAATGTTACTGTTAGCGATTATTCATCAGAAGATATTGAAGTAAAGTTGAATAGGGAACCAAACAATTTGCAAGACTGGTTACTCGCCAATAAACTAACGCTAAATGCTAGTAAAAGAGAATACATGATCATTGGTTCGAGACAAAAATTGTCGCAAAATGAAACAAAATTAAATATTGTAATCGATGACCAATATATTAAACGTGCTTAGCAAACAAACAACACTCTAGGCGTCTTTATAGACGACCAACTCACATGGAAACCCCATATTGATCATGTTTGTATAAAAGTTTCGAGAGGAATAGGTATCTTAAGAAGAGCCAAAAGCGTGATGAGCAATCTGAGTTTAGAAAGATTATATAAAGCTTTGGTTCTCCCACTTTTCGACTACTGTTCAGTGTTCCCTGGTGTGGGAGAACTGTTCTACCGAATTAAAAGCTCGCCTACAAAGATTACAAAATAGAGCCGCTCGGGTAATTACTGGAGGCAACTATTACTCATCAGCAGCGGAAACATTGATGAAATTGGGGTGGGAAACTCTTCAGAAGAGAAGAGACCGTCATCTATTGAGTCTTGTAAATGATGGTGTTGCCGAAGCCTCAAGCTTAAGCAGTCTTTTCTAAATAATATTATCTAATCGCGACTGCTATGAATTGAGAAGCAACAATAATAAGTTAGTATTGCCCAAACCTAACACAAATGACATGAATAAAACTTTCGGCTATAGATGAGCAACAATGTGGAATTGTTCATAATAGATAAGAGAGTCAATTGTATGTCTTGTCTTTGGTATGTCAATGTTATGTTTTATTTTTGTTTTACTATTGTATAATATATAATTGATATTTTGCTTGATTGCATGTAGTTTGGGAATGATATTGCAGCATGTAAAAGATGGCGTTGTGGCATTAAAAAGTTTTACGCAAGTTCGTGTGGACTTGTTTTGTGCAAGCGCGTATGGGAATTAACAAACAGTAATTTGACAGTTATTTTATGCCGAATGTAAAAATATCGATATAGCTAAATTGCGCGCTTTAAAAGCAAGATTCAGGCGCACAAAATTCAATAATTTTACGTGAATGTGTTCAAAATAGAAAGAGAGTCAGAAATATTATCCTATACTTTAGTTTGACTGTTGTGCTTCCCTTATAGAAAGATAATGTTATTAAAGTGAATAAATATAGACCAGCTGCATTCGTCTGGACGTGGTGGATATATTGTGTCTGCATTAATTTGACGGCCTGAAGTGGTAAATAGGTCTAAATGGATATTTCTACCATGCATTGTTTTGACATCACATTTAACATACATTCAATTACCAAACTCAAACATTTTCAGCCCCTTCTGGCGACTAAAAATATATATTTTGAAGTTTTGCGTGTTTGAAGGATGCAAGAAAAGAATATGGGACTAACATTTTAGGTTTGTTTTACTTTTCCAAAATTAAGAATAATGAAAAATGGTGAATATAGTTTACCCAGGAGCAAGCAAAATTATTACCCAGGAGCAAAAACAATTATATAGTTTATCTGGCTTGTTTCTGAATTAAATGGATACTTATAAATTGAATTTTTATGTCTAACAGTATTCAATGCCGCTTGCTGAAATTATTTGCATTTGAAGTCGATTGCTCCCCTATATGCGTCATTTTATTAAACTACAATCACTTTTCTGAAGAAAAAAGTAGCAAGAATTATGAACATTTCAAAATACAATAAATACTTAAAGCCTTACTTAGAATTATCAATATCATGAAGCATATACGCGGTTGATCTTTTTAAATATTTTCAAATTTCATGGCAATAGCTAAATTCCAAAACGGTTCACTATACCATAACTGTATTGGATAAACAGGCTCCATTTCAGTAAAGAAAATAGTTCAAAATAATATAACACTGGACTAGCTAACATTCAAACGATATACTATTGTTAGCCAGTGTCATCTATATAGTCTATCGTGGCACAAGTTTAAAAATAGCTTGCATGATGTTCTCAGGCTGAAACAAGAACTGCAACTTAAGACAGAAAGCTAAATCGATTCTGCCGTTTAGCTGCAGCAACTCAGGCCTATAAAAATCTTTTAAAATGTAAGACTTTTTGAAACGATAAATCCATGTTCAAATGTTCTAAAATCTATGGAGCTTCGTTTATTCTCATGCAGCGCCTTGGGAGCGATATTATGAATAACACCACCGTTCTTGATATAGATTATACACGAGGCACAATAACTTTCTATATATAGGAAGACGCAACGCGCCGATAATTCCGCAACGCGGTTCGATTTTTGGATTCTACTGAAGAATATTTCCTCTTAATTTATTTGGTAAATTAAAATGTTGTGGCATAGATTAACAGTTTGACGCAGTTTTTGTGGTTTAATTCACTTTCTAATACGAACGAGATCGCACTTGTATTGTGAATGCAAGCGCGCTCGCGCTGTTTGTGGAGCTCAATAAACAGCAATTTTAACGTTATATTGTGTGAATTGAAACACACCTTTCGAAGAACTGAAATATGATTCCTTCAACTCTGCAGCTCACACGATGTTGAACTTTTTGCGTTCTGTCTTTGTTGCCACAGGAAGGACTTCTAAAAATTTTAACCGCATAGAATTTAGTAGCATTAGGCTTAATTTTACTTCGCTATAATGCGAATAGTATTCACAGAATGCACGCTTATGACGAGTTCAGACGTCGCCGCGTTAATTAAAACAAAGAATTCAAGCAAACAATTTATAACACCTATATATTATATTATTACTCGAGTATGTTTGAAACGAAAAATGTTCTACACGCGAAAAATTTTGTCATACCTTAATTTCACTGTTGTGTTTCCTTCCACACAGAAAGGCCAGCTGCATGCATCTGGAACTGACTAGGCATTGAATTTTGAATGTTGTCGCCTGCTTAAGGGGAACAAGTGGTAGATAGATTTACATATAAAGTTTTCACACTTGTTTTGAAAGTACTCTTACTAATTATATATTCCTATACTTTTGATCAAGTAATGTAATTAAAATATATAACAGCACAATGCTCGTAATATTATGTTTATTATAAGAATAAAGTTAAATATTTATATCGCGGGTGTCCCAAAATTTACTTTCACTATTTGATTTAATGTAATGTAAAAACGTCAACAGCTATTTCACCCAAATAAGATGGTATCCAGACGATGCCGACATAAATTTTGGTGCATTACAATAAAATTTTCATGTGATGTTGACTGATCTATCGATTTTTAAATTGAATAAGCGTTTTTGTGACAATGCATGCTAAAGATTAGTATAAAATGGACTATTAAATAATACCTGGTTAAATTTCATATATATATAATTCTGTTGTGCTCAAAATAACGCATCTATAGCATAATAGTTTCAAAGATCAACATTTTTGAACTGAAAAGCATGTCCTATGACAAGAGTTAATCGCCTAGCTGGAAACAGAGGGGAATTTTGTCTGCGCATGCGCCCGGAGAGGCAAGCGTGAAGTACATGTAGCGCGGGATTATCGCGTGACTGAATTTTAAAAGCGAGCAATGTGATTAGCAAATTTGCCATATTGTAGATTAATATGAGAGCGTTTTCTTGTGTCGTTATTGTTTGTATATTCAGAATTTTCAACTTTTCCAAGTGACAGATGTTTGTTTTGTAATAAGAACGTTGAAGTAGAAATAAAAACGTTACCCCGAAGTGTAATTTCGCCCGACAAATACCACTTTAATATTTATACATTTTCGAACGCTCGTCGTAAAAGAAAAATCATACATGTAAATTCACCTTTCTTGAACATGCACTTGGACAATTTTTCACTGCACGAAAACTAGTTTTATCAAAATATATATTATTTAACCTTTAAAACAGGCTGGGAAAAAGGTGTTGGAAAAGGCAGAATTTTTGCTAACTGAGATTCGGTACAAGGTACTGAAATTGTTGCATAGACACAACAGTGTAACATGTATTCAAAATCCATTCACATCAAGGAATCGCGATAATTTCCACTTAGTACAAAATAGACAATCAATTTAAAACACACGGAACCCTTTCCACAGAATTAATAAGAAATCTGTTGACAAAATATGGCTACGGAATGAGACAACGAAAATAGGGTCCCGAAACTGTCGAGTTAACTGAGGTTTATTTATTTCTTTATTAGTCGTTTATTAAAAAAACTATTTTGCAGCACAATTACTGAATTGACGAGCTTAAATTACATTACAGAATTTCTAATTATTAATGTCAATATAAAGTAGTATATAGTACTAATTAGTTTAGTATATAGTACTAATTAGTTTAGTATTTACTTAAGGCAATAGTACTAGGGTAATAAAAGTATTTAAAAGTAAAAAAGGAGTGGGATCTCTCTGTTCTACAAATACAAATGTCATTAAAAAGAGTTCCTCCTTAAGTTAAAATCGTGTCACAAACAACTGGCTTTGGTAGCAAGTTAAATAAGGCGTGGTTCTTACACTTCATCCTGTTCATATACTTAACACACAAATTATCTCTTCTTATCTTCAAAGTTGGTAACTCTGCTAGATCGAGGAACTCTGCATACGACTCCGACTCTGGAAAAATGATCTCCAGTGCCCTTTTTTGCACTACCTCAATTGCATCTGATAAGAAATCCGGAATATTTTGCCAAACGGGAACAGCACATTCCAGTGCTGGTCGTATTGTACTTAAATATACTTTGAGAATGTTATGCTGATTAACGGCAGCTCTCCGCAATACTCTTAGAGAATACAATTTCTTGGATGCTTTTTTAACGATGTAATCAACGTGGTTATTCCACTTTAGGTCATGATCCATAATAACACCCAAGATTTTGTAATTCTTCACACGCTCGACAACATTGTTACCGATTATAATAGGGCGGAGTAAAAAGCTGGTGTTGTCTAGAAAGTTTATCAGCATTTCTTTACACTTACTTGCAGCCTCGTACCCAGGCGCTTTTAAGGAAAAGAAAAAAAATCGCGTTCAGCTAATTTATAGAGATCAGTGGCTGAGATTAGCGCGCGCGCGGGGGTGCTTGGGGAGGACGCGACGAGAGGGGGAAGCACCTGGCAGAAAATGCAGATAAGTGAAGAATTTTGACCGAAATGTGAAGAATCCTTTCCATCGCTTGATTTGAGGTGCCTTTTCGTCAGTTTTTTTCCCTGGTGTGTTATCATTGATATCTGTATGGATGAAACAGACCATTCTTTTCCAGAAGCTCTAACTACAGGTATTTTTATGAAAATATATACAATAACAATTGAATGCTTGATCACAGCCACAGTCTACGATTTTGGTAAATTTGTACCGCTAAAACAAGTTTCTTTTATATGCAGAATTTAGTTCAGACGATGAATTTAATACTTCCTTTCGACAACTCGATGTTCAAGGTAATTTTTACTCTTGTTTTTTATTATTTTATAATAATATAGTCATAGGCATTGTGTATTTTGTTATGTATTCATTTAAAAATCTGTCAGTGCTTCTTGATATTGACTGAAGTAGCATGGTTACCAAGAGGATCCGTAAATAACCAGTATATTCATGAGGTAGGCTCACATAACCTACCAACAGGCTATATTGCTACCAACTTGCCAAAGTGACATGGATATTGTTTAAAATAGTTGTCGGATTGATATGTATGTATATTAATCATATGACGCCTTTGTTGTTTTGACATACAGTCACATTCGTAGTGAATATTAAGGTAGGATGTCTTTACATGGCTTATGTAGAGAAAAACAATGACCTTTTGCAAAGGTAACCCTATCTCTAGCATCACCCTAACACACAATAGACTATAGGGTACTGGTTACCAGGGTAACCTTGTGGCTAGGATCAACCTATTGTGATGTAAACAGCCCATGGGTCAAACAGTGTGCTTTGTGTTCTTTTTAGCTTACAATCTGTCCAGTTCCCAGTGTGATGAGAGAAGGCATAAGTTGTCAACTGAGCTAGAACATGTTGCTGAGTATTGATGAAGAATCAAATATTTATGTGAAACAGTCATTGTGATGGATTTGCTTGATTTGACATCCAACGAGAAGGACATTCTCACTCGAACAGTTAAAGCATGTTTGCCAGGTCCAACAAAACAGAAATAAATTACTGAATGTGAACAAATGTGTTGTATTTTGTAAAATTATTCTGTCTGCATGCCATAGTATAAATTTAATGTTTGTAGCATAATGCAATTAGGGTGTTTTATTTTGCTTTAATATATAGTATGAGATTTTGAGGTGATTAATACAATAACAAACCTGAGAAAACTTAAAAATGGATATACAGTAATAGCCCAGCAAATGACTTTCAATGTCTTGTTTGAATGTTATTTGCTGAACTTTTTTAGAGCCTGATAAAAATATCTTTCAGGGACCCTGGGGAAAGGGTAGCATGGCCCTGTCGGTCATTGAAATCCGAATGTGAAAGACAAAGCACAGAGTGCCCCCCATATAGGAGTAGCCCTAAAATGTTTTAAACATAGCATGAATTCATTACAATTTGAGTATGAGAAATGATCGATGGTCTATACGTACACTGCTGTCAAATCACAGTGTGTGTGTGTGATTTTAATAGGTACTAATCTTTCTGTGAAAACAAATGGCAGAAAGCACATGCATGCAATAATTCAGTGAGCATAAAACAGAAATTCTGTTTTTAGAAAACCAAATTAATGATATTCAGATGGGAGTTGAGATTACATTAGCCAGGACACTGTCACACTGGCAGGAAAGTACAATTTTAACTTATAAATAACAATATTAAATTAAATTGCAAATTATCAATGTTTTATTATTTAATTAATACGTAAAAAATATATGAAAGTACACTAAAATGCTTTTGTTTTCCAGAAAAAACTCTTCGCAGTGCATTCATCATTCGGACACAAAATATTTCTGATCGAACACTGCCGCCATCTTTAATACATTTTCTGCCAGGCGCTTCCTTCGTCGCGACCTCCCCAAGCACCCCCGCGCGCTCGCTCAGCTTAGCCACTGATCTCTATAAATTAGCTGAACGCGATTTTTATTCTTTTCCTTAAAAGCGCCTGGGTACGAGGCTGACTTACTTGGGCTTAACTTCATGTTATGAGCCACGACAAAATTTTGAATATCATTTAAAGTCGTGTTAAGAAGAGTTATAGAGTTTCTTGGGATAATCTCTACGGCAGACGTGTCATCGACAAATTATGTATGAAGGTGCCAATCATTAAGGAGTTTGTTAGTCATGACCGTAAATAGCATAACCCTAGTTTGGTCCCTTGGGGTAATCCTCCTTTTAGAGTCTGCCAGTCTGATAGAACTCCTCCAATTCTTACAGCTTGCTTCCAGTTGGTCAGAAAAGCAGCGATCCAGCTCAGAAGCGCAGGATGGACTTGCAGTTCGATCAATTCTTGCATTAGGATGGTGTGATCAATAAGATCAAACCCTTTGCTAAAGTCTGCAAAGAAAATCCGAGCACCTGCCTCGCCACTATCCATCGCTTCATAAATAGCTTGCAGCATATAGAGAAGAGCGTCTGTAGTTGATTGTCCTTACGGGCATATTGACGAGTGTCAAACTTGTCTTGTAATTAAGATAAAAGTCTGGTGCACGTAAAGGACTCCATTATCTTGGCTACTGTACAGGTTAGAGAGGCTGGTCTAAGATTATTCTCAATAGCATTAGGAGGGGTCACCTTTTGAACCGGGATGAAAATAGAAGACTTGAGGATGGATGGAATGTACCCTTCTTTCGTCGACTAGTTGTAAATGTCTCGGATGATAGGAGCCAACTTTAACGGAAATTTTTTTTCAAAGTTTGTTTGGGAAGTCATCTGGGCCAACGGACCTGCTCACTTGAATCGATGATAAAGCTCTATAGGACTTCACTGTCGGAGACAAGGAATTCATTTGTAGGGCAGACTGGTGTCAGTAGAATCGATATGCAAAATTCGGTTGATTTTTCGAAAATCAGAGGTTTGGGAATGGCCATGCTCAATGTAACAAGTTTACCAAAGCCTATGGATGAAATTCGTGTGTTGCTTACTACAAAACATTTCGGCCATTAGCTATTGCAATCTTAGCCGCAGAGTGCCTGACAATCTAGAGGCAGTCTGCATTGAAATCCACAAACCTTATACTAAGCAATTTATAATAGGCTCAATCTGCAGACCTCCAAATTGTTCTGTAGAATGTTTTTCGAAAAGTGATAATTTCATAAACGATATTGAATTTCAGGAAATTTACATTTTTGGTGATCTAAATTGTGATATGTTAGATTCGTCTAGTCATGTCACGAAAAGGCTTAATTTACTCATGGAATCGTATCAACTGTCACAAGTAATTACTCAACCAAAGCTGTTACCCAGCTATCCTCCACTTTAATAGATGTTTGTATTACCTCAAACCCGGAACATATTATTCTGTCTGATGTAATTCCTTTGGGAATAAGTGATCATAACCTCTACACGTAGTTAGGAAATCTAATTCTATTGCAAAGACCCATTCTCATAAGAGTGTTCAAGTTCGTAATTTTAGAAATTTTAATTCTAATAGTTTTCTGGAAGATTTGTTTAATGAGCCATGGCACCTGACTGAGCTACAACCTGATATTTACCTCAAATGGTCACTTTGGAAAACATTCTTTCTGGCAGTCTTTGACAAACATGCGCCATTAATTTCTAAAAGAATAAGGAGTAAACATAATATTCCTTGGATTAATAAGGATACTAAAAATTTGATTTTCGAGAGAGATCGAATGAAGCGCAAGGCCATTATTTCTAAATCTGATGCTGACTGGATTACTTTCAAGCCGCTCAGAAATAGGGTAAATTCTAATTTACGAAATGACAAGGAAATCTTTTACAGATTTTGATTAATAAAAACAAGGACCCAAAAGATGCACGGAAAGCGATAAATAGCATATCGGGTAGAAAACAACCTAAACCAATTATACATAATCTTAAAGTGGAAAATGAGGATATTGTTGGGCCTGAAGAAGTTTCAGAATGTTTTAATAATTACTTTACCAGAGTAGGCTCAAAGATTGCGGATTCTGTTGAAAGTGGATGTAGTTCATTTACTGAATACTTGACTGATGTATCCAGTGATTGTACTTTTAATTCACACTGTGTTGATCCGCAAACTGTTTCTGATATGTTACACTCGATCTCTACTTCTAAGGCAACTGGAATTGATAAAATTCAAGCAAGATTTTGAAGCTAGCTTCTCCTGCTATTATGCAATCCTTAGCCATGCATTTTAACTATTCGATTGCTACCGAATCATTTCCATCTGAATGGAAGATCACAAAAGTTGTTCCTTTGCACAAATCCGGGGCAAGAAATATACTTGATAATTACCGTCCAATTTCTATCTTGCCAGCAATAAGTAAGGTATTTGAGAAAATTCTTTATCAGCAATTATTTAATTATTTAAATGCAACAATCGCATTTCGAAATTCAAATTTGGTTTCAGACCCCTGCATTCATCCGCTGACGCTCTGTTACATAGCACCAATGAATGGTACTCAAACATAGATGGTGGTTTGTTTAATATTGCCGTGTTTCAGGATTTAAAAAAAGCCTTTGATACGGTGAATCATTAAATTCTGACTAAGAAATTAGATTTTTACCGCTTTAAGCCATCGGTAGTAAACCTTCTTAGTTCACATCTATTAAATCGTTCGCAAATGTGCTGTGTAGATGGGCATTCCTCAAGGATCGCTCATGGAATCCCTCATGGAATATTTATTAATTGGAAGTCGATTTAACGTTAATAATCTTACATCTGAACCAAACATTATGATAGACAATGTATCCATTAAACGAGTAACAAAAACTAAATCATTGGGTATTCAAATTGCCAATTTTTGTTTTGGGACAATCACTTGGAGGAAATATGTAAAAAAGCGTCATCTGGAATTGGTACAATCAGAAGACTAAGGAGTTGTGTTTCTCGCGAGTCACTTGTATCAGTCTATTACGCTTTGGTTCAACCTTTTTTTACTACTGCTGCCTTATGTGGGACCCAATTGGTGCCACGCTTTCCAATCGAATTCAGACTCCACAAAATAGAGCAGCAAGGGTCATATTAGGACATAGCAATGAGCATGGTCAGTCTGAAGCTGCGTTATCCGATTTGGGTGGGAAAACCTTAAAAGAATGCAGACTGATCATGAAGGCCAGACTTATGTATAAAATTAATCATTCGCAAGCACCGATTGCTATGACCGAAATTTTTGAAAGTTCTTTTGCTCCACAACAAATCTATAACTTGCGTAACAATGAATTCAAATTGTATTTACCAAAACCAAATACTGAGTACTTAAAAAAGGTATTGGGTTTTGCGGAGCGAAGCTTTGGAATGGCTTATCTTGCAATCTGAGATTTGCAGATTGTTGAATTCCTTTAATACGTTGATTGCTGATACTAGCCTGCTTTAAATCAATTGTAGTCTTTGTAAATATTAATATGATTATATAATTAATCAATTAATCCTTAATTAATATGATCATGTAACCTTAGTTATGTATATTTCTGTATTTTAAAGTTTCACGCCCTCCTTGGAAACCAGCAAAACTGCTGAAGGAGTAAGGGTATTTAAATAGAGCTTTATCTTCTCTTATCTTATCTTATCTGTCTGGAGGTGGGTCGCTTTGATGCGGAGGTGGAAAGTGCGCCGTAAGACCTAAAAAAAGTCGTTGATCTTATTATGCAGAGACTTGATATCTGTATTGGTGTCGAGAAATTGATGATGCCACTCCTGTTGAACATCCTGGCTTGTTAACTTTTTTATCTCTCTCCACACTTTGAAGGATTTACTCTTTCCACATCAGCTACCTTATTGTGAAAGTAGTTATATTTTGCTTCTCGAATACCACGCTGGACCTTATTCCTGCAAAATCGGTAAGCAATTGAATTCTTTCCTTGCTGGATAAATGCGGATTGGCGCTTGTTTATCCACATTTTAATCTTACTAGTGATCCATGGGCGGTCCGTTGGATGCTTTTTAACTACTATCTATCTGCGAGAGAAATGTGTCAATAGCTTGGTTGAGATCTGACATGAAGAGCTTGAATATATCTTCACGCGATCTGGCACTGAGAACTGGAGTCCAGTTATTTTGCGTGAGACACTGTCCCAACGCTCTCCACCCACTATCGCGCATATCACGAGTTTTAATTCTCTTTATCGTTGGTTTGGTCATAGGCGGTGAACTTGGTTTTGCTAAAATTGTATAATAGTCAGACGACCCAACTTTGGGTAGCTGGAATACAATAAATAACTTAGGTCTATTCGTAAAAAACAATCTAAAGTACCCGAATCTCGGGTTTTGAAAGCTACAAGCTGTTTAAGGTGGTTCGCTTGGGTTATGCTCTTGGCCTGGAATCCAGTTGAGGTGGGATTAAACTCGCCAGTTATTAAAACAAGCGCATTTGGCTGCTTCTTCAACAAAGTATCAAGATTTAACTGCACGTGCTCTCGTAAAATGACATTCTAAATTCTTTGGTACTCGTCGAATGATATGTCACGCCAAGCACTATTGATGTAATTTCTTGTGGTAGCCTGTGCGGCCTCATTGAGATCCATATCGATTCAGCATTATCCTCGTCGCAGTACTCTAGAAGTTTACATGGGATTTTATGGTCCAAATAGACACACACTCCGCCACCAGAAGTGTTAAGACGATCCTTACGGAACAAATTGTAGCCAGGGATAGAAACACAGGAGTCGGGGATAGCTGGAGATAGCCAGGATTCAGTTATGCAAATAACGCTATCATAATTCAGTACAGCAATTTGTTGGATCTCATCCACTTTCTTAGTGAGCCCTCTTATATTAGTAGAGGGGATAGTGGGTATATCATAAGACTTTGGCTCCTTTAAACGTGTCAAGTTGCTCTGCCAAGATCAGACATTTCCCCTCAAGTCACTAGGCACCACGTTTGTACGACCAGCATTATGTATATTTTAACATACAAGAAAAAAAAACTGTTGAAATAGGAAATTTTGAGATAAATACTTGAATTTGAATTGGAAATTTTTACCTTATATTTATGTGCTCTGATGCCTTTCGAAACTTTTTTTGTGCAAATATTTTAAAAATCGAAGAAATACACACCATCGAGTCACATATAGGTAGCTTAAATAACAAATAAAAGTTGACTTTCCTTTGTGGGAACATAAACGACGATAAAATGCGAGAATATACCTCGTAAAAATGCCTGTCATATCAAACGACTCACAACAGCTCTGCGGAATACTCAACGAAAAGTTCGTCTCATTTCGTACCCAATTTCGACATATTCATATATTTATCTTTCTGAAAATGTTTCCTAACAGAACAAAGAATAATTTTCGTCGCTTTTTACGGTTTTTCCGTGCCCCATTTTAAAGTATAAAGTCGGATTGTTTGACGCTGTTCCAAAGCTTTTCCAAAACGTCCAAATGTAAAAATCGCCAGCCATTCCCCCTCATGAAAATGTTAGTCTTCTTTGCAATTTTTTCGTATTAAAAGCACTTAATACGTAATGAATAGTTACTGTATTACTACTTGCAGCAAGAAAAACGATATTTTAAAATACAGTGAATCACAATGTCATAAACTTCGACGCCCTTCGAAATTGAATGTCAAACTCCGGAAAACAATAATCGCTAGGGAAAACGCTCGCGCCCGCGATTATTTCGAGCAACGTCGACTAAAGTCCCCTCTGTTCTAGCGCGAAAAACCATGCCATCAAAGGAATATCGGATAATTTCTTGAGCCCAATTTGGCATGTTTATTAACATGCAATTGCCTCAGCAAATTTTCTGGGCTGTTTGTTAGTGGGACGTTACAAATTAATTGTTTTAATTCCAAAGGCGGGGAAATATTAACTAAATTATAAATTTTCTGGGAATAACAAGCATACCAATGACATAAATGAAATACATACAATCTATACAAACAACACGATGCTCTAGACAAGATAAGCTTAATGCGGGAACGGACACTAGGTCCCAACGAGGCTGACCCCTAAATTAACTTAAGTTTATTGAAATAGGCATGCAGTAATTGCAATCAAATAGGAAATACATTCAAATTAGTTTAATAAGTTATGCCGTTTTTGAATAACTTTTCAAATGTACTCCAAATTCAAACATTTATATTTCGCTGAACTTATTTGAGTGTAAAAGCTGATCCAGTTTTTACGTTACATTAAATGAAAGAGCAAAAGTCTTTTTAGGACACACGCGGTATGTTGAAACAATATTTTATAACGTACCCTATAAAGTCCTATAGTCTATTTAGAAGACGTTTCGAAAAACATGTGGTGCTCAGCATACAAAAAGATACTGCAACTGATGAAAAGAAGTTTCATCTATACTGCGACGTGTAGTACAGTACCAGATTATGCGTAAGAAAAGTCTCAGTTCAAAATTTGAATTTTCAAAATGACAGAAAAAATAGAAATTTCAACATTGTTTTGACAGCTTCACTTATGTACACAACTATAAGAAATTCAAAAATTCCTGGAAATTCCTGCGAAATAAAGTTCCTTGCGTCAAAGTTCAAGGATATATATGTTCTTATTTGTGCGGTTATCATGCAAATATTGCATTAATGATCTTTGATAATGAATTTAAATTGATCCATATATTATGTGAATAAACTCAAAATTAAGTTTATTTCAGAAACCTGAACGCACACTCGACCTATTCCTCGAAATTTGAAGCCTGCAGCTCATTCATATAGTGATATCCTGTAATATGTTGCTATTTAGTATACAGATAAACTTGGCTGCATTAATAGGAAAAATTAGTACACCTGGTTATCAAGCTGCAGGCAAATATAGCCAAATGATTCAAAACGATTACGTATTATATTAATTACAGTAGAAGGCCGCTATCTCCAACAGCCAAGGAAAACAACAAAAAGTTCGAGATAGCCGGGATTTCAGAAAACAGAATTAATGTCAAATTACAAAAATATATGAACTGAAGGCAGGTGGTGGGCGCACTACGACCGCAAAGCATTGTTTTTTGGTATTTCGGCAAGATGGCGGAATCCGAAGACGAAGATGGGTAAGTTGAATATTTATTGCTCTTTAGCTATTGATTATTACTTGAGAATTAAAACTCTAACAATGTCTGGATGTGTAATATTTTATATTTTAGTAAGTTTTAGGCCTATAGTTTTCAATGCGAGATAGGATTTTTTCTTTAATGGCGGATCCGTGATCGACACGTCTCATGACTGGGGTTAAGTTTTGTGGGAAGCAACTTCAAGTTGAGGGGGGGACTTTGTCTTAAGGGCACCTCTTCTATTAGAAAAGGGCACTTTTTCCATTGCTTTAAATTAGCTGGAGAAAAGGACACTTTCAAGAAAACTTGCGAGGGGGGAATACGTACCTACGGTTCGTACGCCACTGGGTTTTTATCTTAAAACGGTGAATGGACGTGGTTTAAATATGCCGAAAACATCTTCATTATTAATTTATCGAAGCGTTAGCATCAATGCTCCCCAACGCTCCCATCAAGAAGAACACTTTTCATGCGGTTGAAATTGATGTATTTTAGTGGGTTGGCAAACCAAGAACAGATGCCTATTCAAGCCTCAGCAGGGAAGAGGTCGTGCGTCCCCGATGGCAATACACCTGGCAAGGCAAAGGCAAAGAGGAAGACAACAACCAAATCCAAGGAAGTAAGAAAATCGTAGTTTTCAGAAAATATTTCAATGAAACAAGGAAACATTGACAAGAGATGGACAACTGAAGAAACCACTACTTTGGTGCAGCATATTTGTCTCTACTCGACAATGCTTACACAAATAAATGGCCAACAACTAAATCCAGAAAATTCTGGGACAACTGTGCGATTTCAGTTAACAAAGTGTGCAACTCCTCTCGAACAGGTGAGACAACTTGGGTACACTAAGTATGTAAAATCTTTGAAGCTAGGTTGCCTGGATATGTAGAGAAGGCCTATTTGACTTTCTAGCATTCCACATTGGTCAGGCAATTGCTAGTAAACACTTTCCCAGGGATGGAGAATATGCTAATTAGGGGGGCAGGGGGTAACACTACAGACGATATAAATATAAACATAACAAACGAATAGAATAATATAAACATAACATATAAACGAGTAGATAATATAAACATAACAGCTGTCCA
The DNA here is from genome assembly GCA_016169945.1 of Trachythela sp. YZ-2020. Lineage (NCBI taxonomy): Eukaryota > Metazoa > Cnidaria > Anthozoa > Malacalcyonacea > Clavulariidae > Trachythela > Trachythela sp. YZ-2020. The sequence continues at coordinate 157,179 of JADLSH010000312.1, read as the reverse complement.
ACAGTGGTCCAGTATCAAACAATTCTGTATGATGCAAAATACAACCTTGTGTTTTGAAATCATTCTTGGGCAACAATTGTTCTCAAAATTAGAATCCTGCTGTCCTCAGGGTGTGTCCCAAGGATGTGGGTTTAGCCCATACAAGTGTACATACTTAGATTTGATTGATTCATTAATTATTGCTGATGAACATTTCATCAATCTCCATATCTTACTGTTTGTAAACTGTGAACCAGAATTTTGATAAATTAGTAGTGCTCTGAGACACCCTTTTAACAATTCATAAATACCCTTGTGTTTGTGGATGGATACAGGGAAATATTAAATAGTTTTCATTTTTATATTTGCCAGGAGCATCATGTCGAACAAGAGTCATAAAACATTTTTCCAAACAATTTGCAACTCTGACAGAGGCAGAAGAATTCCTTAAAGTTGACTATATTTACAGCAATGATGACGCACAACTATCAACCCCATCGACTCCAGCTGGACAATCAAATGTCCCCCATTCTCCATTGTTTTAGTCAGGAGAATCCATCTCCATGTTTAGAAGATGCCATAAAAACTTTCATTTTTGCGTTCCAAAATTCCATGTCATCCATCTTAAAAGGCAAGTAATTGATTACTTGTATAAACTTCATGAGATGCTAGGTCCTGCTTTTGGTCTGAAACAATTCCATGATGAATCGAGAAAGATCATGAATGAATTCACCAAACGAATAAATCGATCCACAACTCCCATTTTTCTACTGGACTGGGTCAAAGGAGCAGTATCGGGATTTTGACCTTCTTAATTTTAACCAACCAACTGGCAATGGAGTGGCTGAGAGGCTGGACAGGGTCAACTTATCGAGAAGGGGGGACCCGGGTGTTTTTGTAGCGAACAGGGTGTCCTTACCACAAAAAGGGCTGCTCACATGCAGAGCTAATTTTCATAAAGCACCCATTGAATTTCAACCACCACTACAAAATTCTAAAGGAGACTGATTAAAACAATATGAGAAACATTAAATTGCAAGTTGATTAAGTTGATCTATAACATTGCCATAAACAATTTTTTGAAATTTCTAAACCATGGCAAATGCCTAACCAATTAACATAGTTGCATAGTGATGTATGTTTAGTAATAACACAATTTATGGCCAGATATAAGGTATAAAACAAAATCCAGAAAACAAAAACATGTTGTAAAACCAGGATATGAACTGAAACGACTTAGACTAAAACAAGATGTATATTTGAAATATTATTACAGAATCATCTTGGACCAACTATTTTTTTCTGGTTTTTGTTTTAAGTCTAATTCTTTAACTTGTTGAATTTAAATTTATTGTCTTATGATAGAACTGGCCAATTGCTATGTGATCTAGAGAATGTTGCATACTGCGGCTTATCTAACTTTCTTGCTAGCCGCAACAACTTCATCAGGCCACATTTCCTCTCTGGTAATGTTTATGGTTAAGCAATAACGAATACTTAAATAACAATTTGAAATCTAATGTTATTAACAGAAAACTCCAGACTATGTGTTTTCAATAATGGGTGCAGTAGAGTGTCAGTTCTCGTGGAATGTACCCGACTTTTTGAAAATCAGCTTGAGACATGATGTGAACTCCAGTGGAATCTCGATCATGTGCATTCTCTGGCTCTGGAACAAGGTCCACAAAAACTGGTCTGTTGTAATTATTAAGATAGTCATTTGCAATCTCTAAAACAGTTTGCCTTTCCTTAGAGAAACATGTTCCAAGGACTTTAAAAGCCAAAGCGTGCTTTAAAGTTGGTCTATTCACGTCAGGTTCATTCATTTCAAGTTCATTCACTTCAGATTCATTCCCTTCAGGTTTATTCACCACTGGCTTAGTTCCATTGTTTGAATTTCACTTTTCGAAATTGAATAGTTACAACTGGAAAATCAGGTATTTTCCACGGAAACGTGGGCACGTCAACTTCTGTAATTGAAACCTCAAAGTCTGAAATGTTCTCTTCAACATTGTTATCTCCAGAAAACTAAAAAGCAATAGATACTCAATGGAAAAGTGGCAAAACTGTGTTTTCATAGCCTGACATTGATAGTGACTGACAAATCAATATATCTCTGAATGCAATACACCCTTCGATAATTACGTCACTGGTCACTTGGAGGCCCTGGAGCCTCGTTTTCATGAATCATGGGCCAATAGCCTTTCGTCTTGATTCATGAAAGGGTGTATTACAGCGGTTTATCATTAACATTATTAACTCACGATTTCAAGATGGGGAAAACTATTTTCCTTATTCCCATTTCTTGTGTTGATGTTGCCACAAGCCACATCATTGGCAAAATCCTTATCCAGAGTTTTACATTTTCACTTGGTTAAAGAATACACACAACCTGCATGAGAATATCTATATTACTATTAGTTATAAATTTGGTGTCTTGTAAATTAGGAAAAAAGCCACAATGGCATTCACATTGAAGACTTGATCTAAATAGAGATAAACATCATAAACAAATAATCATTTGTAGGATACTGTCCACAATAATCTTGTAGACATTTCTGTGCCTGGGTCTTCTGTCCAATCTTCCAGTGACTGTACCTTTGATGTTGGAATACAGAGAGTGCCATTTTGAACAAACGTTCATAATTATCAGAAGATCCGTTTCTCTTTAGTTGTTAAAAAAGATGCACAGATTTAACAAATTGAAATTCTGTCTTTACTCCAACACATCTGACGTTCTTCAGATAATCTCATCGAGAAGCAATACATCCATGAAGGAATTGCGATCTTGGTCAATTCAATCCAGAGAGAGTGTTTGACAGTTCAAAATATTCTCCTTCACCACTCAAATGGAGTTTAACCAGAATCTTAAAAATAATGAAATTTACCATAAATCCTCTAACAAACCCACCGTGGAGGTATGCAATCTCATACATGTTAGGGACGACTATTGGCATAGATGAAGGTGTACATAATATAGAGGGAGAAATAGAAAAGGAATTTGGAACCTTATTTACTTCCAAGACAACTAGGGAAGCAGTAAGAATGAAACAAATTAAATTAACATGATAATCCATGCCAACTTGTGAATGGGGGCGTTTAGAAGGGGACTTAGTAAACTCCTTCCCCTAAAATAGAGGAGCATATATTTGGTGGGGGTATTGTCAATACAATATATACAAAAGAATTACCATTTCACAACCATAAGCCAACAGATCAGAAACTTCGGTTATGGCAAAGTCAGCAAGCCCATGTTTTAAAACAAAATGCAATCTGAGCATCAGCTTCATATGGTGAAACGATGTATCTTATTTTCTGAAAAAAAACATAGCTATATAACCAATATATAGGCTATGTGTGGTTGATATACAATGGTTATGCCGTGATTATTCTTCTTATAAGACATTCGAAATATCGGGCATGAATACACTAAATAATTTTTTGTCCTATGCCTTTGCCCACATGATTTTGCACATGAACTTGATTATTGAATACCGGCCAGAAGTGCACAATTGACTAAACTTTTTAGTTCAGAAAGGATTGCACACTTGTATACCTAGATTTTTGTCCTGTACATCCGAGATCTCGTCGAAACCTTGGACGTGGTCGAAAGTTGCCCTTCTGTCTTTCTGGATAGTAATGTTATTGAGAACTCATGAAAGACGACAAATATATGTATTTACCTGTATACATTCTACGACATCTTGGTAGGTTATTTCTACACTTTACCCAAGCAATTTGTCTTTTTCAGCGCAGTTCATACCTCGCTTTTGTGCTTTTTTACATCGTTTTTGTCTGTCACTGTTTTCGAAAATAATTATGTTTAGTTATGTTTAAATAATGAAGCCTGTTCGACAATTTTTGTTCAATATCGATTCAACGGTGTTTTATATACCTTTGCCGTGGAGAATTTTCCTTCTCTTTCGCTGGCAATGGCAGTCCAACAAGCACAACGAACGGAGTTATCCCTGCATTTTTTAAAAGGTCAAGATAGCTGCTGAATATTCTGACAGACCTATACGACAGAAATCCAGTACTTATATATACTGTATAGAGTTTTCGTTGTAATAATCGTAGAACGTATATCTCACCTTTCGCGATTTCCCGTTGTAGACATTGACACTGCCAATGCTTTGTGAATCCAGCATGAAGCGTCTACTGCAGCAATTCTGCCAGAATATTCTCGTACGTTCACTCTCTTTAAGTACGTTTTACTGAACTGGAAAATACACATAATCCCATAATAATATATTCATATATTCCGAATATTTGAATTTGTTTTACGAGCTGCAAATAAAGGTCACGCTGCCTGCACCTGGCCGGGAGATGTTCGTTAAGCCGTGTCCGAATGCAAATTAGCTTATTTTCACAAAAATGCCATCATGCTTTGCGGTCGTAGTGCGCCCACCGCCTGAACTGAAGGTGAAAGTTCGATATAACCGGGAAAAGTCGGTCAGGGAAGGCTGATATTTAGCCGGGAGTTTAGTTAAACGAGTTCGAGTTAACCTTGTAAAAATGATTGAAATAGGAAGGGCAGTTCCACGCAAAATTGGTTTAAGTTCAAGATAGTGGGGAGTTCGAGATAAAAGAGTTTACCACCGACATAGCAGAGTTCTACTGTATAGACAAAATATTGTTAGACTTGGTAAACTTGTAGATACATACGCGATCTCAAATAGACTGTGTGCTCGGAACATGGCAGTAGATGAACAAATGATGTAGATCTTTAACACTGTACTGTAACGACCTTACTCTCGTATGTTACGTTGTTTTGCTCTGTTTTCCATATAGTAAACATATTACTACATAGTTTCTGCATATATTGCCTTTGTAGTTTATGCATAGCCTCAACAGAGTATAATGAAACCAATTCCACTATTCATAACTCGAAACAAAGCACGAACACAAAATACCCACATTGTCTGGCATAACATATTTAAATTGAGCGTGTAACCCCTACGGCGACGAGATAGCTATAAATAGTGCGATTCGCCCGAGGAGATAGTTGTAACTTTTGTATCCTCCACGAATTTTTCAACGAATTTGTTTGAAGAATGTCGGATGCCAGAACCAGCTGCTGAGCGAAATGATGCACAAGCAGTGCCTGGAAGCGAACCTGTGGCAGTACTCGAGCCAGAACAAGAACGTGAGAATTTGGCGGTAAAATAATAGAACAATTGAACTATAATTATTTAAGAATTAAAAAAAGAGTCGCGTGCCGTTATGGTGTAATAATGCACGAGGGTGGAATGTTGGGAGAATACGAGAGAAGCTAGTAAAACACGAGGCGTAGCCGAGTGTTTTACACGCTTCTCTCGTATTCGCCCAACATTCCAGCCTCGTGCATTTTTACACCATAACGGCACAAGACGAGTTCTTTTAATTATTTTATAATATAAGAAGAAATTAGAGAACAACAATCAAATTTATTTATTAGATCAATAACAAAATTCTCTTTCCATGTTATCTAAGATGTTGCTTAGCAACAAACACTGATCAGTCGAATTTTTAACGGGGCGAAATTTCGGAAGGCGCGACAACAACAAAGTCAACAGTATTTTGGCGAATTTTTGCTTAAAAACTGTTCAAGCACATTTAAAATTCGCCCACAATTACAAAGGAACTCTCAAATATAACATATAATTGTTAAAGAGCTAATCACTGTTAGATTTAAACACGATCTGGACGCTGCCGATCGAGCAAGAAGTAAACATGCCGCCGGCCATGGCCATGGAGTAATTGTGCAGTTGTGTGTTTTTCGCTGAACTTGCAGAGGATAATGCCACAGAAATGTGCCCATCGGTTGGTACTTGAGCTTGAGATGAAGCAGAAGGAGCCGAGGAAGACGGACGATCTGTAGAAAGCGAATGAGACAAGACATCGCTGCAGTTGCGAAGCTGTAAAGATGATGGCCGTGCTTTGTAATGGACAAGACTTTGCTCATTTCGATGGCCAGAAATTGCCATGATATGACGATTGGGTACGCCTGCATTCGACCAAATGGTGATAGCTGTTCCTCTGACACTATGGTTGGTGTAAATCTTTGATAGACCTGTGGCTTCGCTAATTTCGGCCATCATTTTGCCCAGCTTGTTGACTCCGAGTGGTCGATTTTCAAACCACACCGTGTTTGTTGGTTGCCAATTTCTTGCAGGATACTGGAAGAGAGCAAGGCACTTTGGATTGACTCTTTCGAGGTAGAGAGCCAAGGCTTTATAGCCATCAAATGACTGTTCGGTTTCGTACATTCGAGCTTCTTTCTCCGAGCTAGAAACGTCGCTTAATCCACCAGGGTGATTTTTGGAGGACTCGTCGTGTGTCATCCTCACGTAGCGTCGACCAGAATTATCAACCTCAAAAGTAAAGCTGTTTACGGTGAGATTATGTTGACCTTCCCGACCTCGTCTACACCAATATAAGACGACGTGACACCACACAGAGCGAAGAAGGGACAAAGGATTTATTAGATTAAAAACACCACTTGTTTTCAGCTTGGCGAGGTCTTCGTTCTCCAAAGGCGGTTTGTGTTTTACATTTTCCTGCCCGAGTTGCTTCAGCTCTTTTATCTTCGCGTCAAGCATCTGGTTGGAACTCGTAAACGAGGGGTCAGATGTTATTTTAACTGCCCTGTTTAATGGTGGACTATTCAAGTATTTTCGATACCGTGTCTGAACCCCACCAATGCTGATTTGCTGTAGTTTCGCTTGTCCTTCGTCCGTGCTTCGGCGTAGAAATGATACAAGTTTTCGTCGAGCTGCTTTGTTGTCATTTGGTCCAGTTCAGGTATTATATTTCTCGCTTGACACCATTCTAAATATATTAAGAAGTTTTCTTTTAAAGGTACTTAAGTGAATATTTAATAGTTGTAATTTTTCTCAAGAAATGTTTATATTAAAATGTCGTATTTGTTGTACAGTGTTGCTTGAATTTCATGTCTTGTAGAATTTCATATTTTTTAAGGTCATGTCATGAATAAAAACTTATGACAAAGACAATGTGAAAATGGTCAATTTTGACTTGTGGAGTACAATTTCCGTTCTTACGGTAGTCTATAGAGTTATTTTGTAAAGCAAGTATTTAAAAGCCGAGTATGTTTTGATACCTACCTTTAAATGTTACACAGTAATTTTTTTGGGGCCATTTTGGCCCCAGGGGGCCGTTTTGGCTCTTTAAAGGAGGGGCCGATTTGGCCCTGACAGGGGCCAAAAGACAACTCTGGGGCCGTTTTAGCCCCAAGGGGCCGTTTGGGCACTTCTAAACAGGGGCCGTTTTGGCCCTGAAAGGGGCCAAAACACAACTCTGGGGCCGTTTTAGCCCCAGGGAGCCGTTTTGGGCCAATTTGAAAGGGGGTCGTTTTGGCTCTGACAGGAGCCAAGACACAACTCTGGGGCCGTCTTGTCACATTATGGGGTGTATAGCCCATTTTAGAATTTAGAGCTGTTTTTGCCACGAAATTATTTTGAGTAATTTTTTTATTTTTAAACACGGAGGCCGTTTTTGGCCAAATTGCCAAAACAGGAGAGCAGTTTGTTTACAAATCTCTTCAAATGACAAATTCAACATGGAATGTCTTTTTAAAAATGTGATGCTTGGTCACTACCAAAAGAAATAACAAGGCTGTACTATTACTACACAATTACTACACAAATGCTATTTTGAACCCATTTGCTTCTCCTTATATGACCCCATTTGCTTCTCCTTATAGGGGACCACCTTAATATATATGTTAATAATCTTATACTGAGAAATCCACATGTATGCTATAATATTTCTACGAAAATATTGAAATATATCGGGAAATTTATATCGGTATGCTCTATAGACCACTTTCATAATTAAGATGAGTTTAAATATTATTTTATGTGCATCTTAATAAGCCTCATTGACCTCGTTCAGGTTAATAAATTATATTCAATTCAGTCACAGAAACGAGGCTGATAAGGCTTATTAAGATGCACATAAAAGAATATTTAAACTCATCTGAATAATCATCTGAATTATGAAAGTGGTCAAAATATAACACAAAATCTTAAACATTTACTGGTGATTGCAGTTTTGTCACTCGATCAAAGCCAATGAACGAAAAATGAATAAATTCCGTAATGCGCGCTGGCTGACAGACTGGTGCCTAGTCTTCTTACTACACGCGCAGAGGTTCTTGGGATAGAGTCATCACACCTCCATATTTGAAAATTTTTTATTTTTGTTCTGTTAATGGGAATCGAGCTCGAAATTTTATATTTTTAACCCGAGATAAACTGGATTTTCAGAAGCAATACATCGGCAACTACTGGATAATATTCAGGTAAGGTTATTGTTATGTTTTATATGTAATAGAGCGATTTTGTTAGAAAATATTTGCAATCTTCGTTCGTGAATGTTAAGCATGTTGTCCCCGTTTAAAATTTGAATTTTCCGCGACAATATATGAATTAAAACGCTGAAAATAATACAGTTCCAATTTAAAATTACTTCAGCAAATGCTACTATACAAAATCTTCATTTTATTTGGGCTTTCAATGTTTATATTTACCAACTGTATATGACAGATTGGCAGTTAAATACTCAGAGCCCATCTTGTCCTCAAAAATCAGGTACAAATTTGATATAAGATTTTAATATAATTATGTTGATACATATGCAGTGAAAATGGAGAAAAAACAAAGTATTGCCTATTCTAAATATATTATTTGAGTTCAAGAGATTGCATCCTTGTGACCTTGTCATCACTAACTGGTATACTGTCAATCAGAGTCATGTATCTAAATTCTGCTGTATTTTGTAAGCTGAAATGTTTCATCGATACTAATAGGTCAGATTCGTATGACTTTTATATATTTTCACATATCCGAAACCTGTCCAAGAATGTAAAATCACTTAGCCCATTGTCCAACTACATGTAAATGTTCAATGCCTGGTTGATATATTTTGATTGTGAGAAGTTTATGCACCAGTCAATGTAAATCCATGATGCTCTCATGCTACCGATAAGTGGATATTTGGCAGTACCAGGAACATACTTTTACACAAAAATAGCTTGCTTCAAAGATAGATGTTAAATTATATCAAGCCTATGTTCCAAGAGTAGAGAGGACTAACACTATGCCCTGCTTATCCATGTATCAGCAGCTTCCTCCAGGGGTCGACCCCTGGGGACCCAGAGACATTTCCCAAACTGTGTTTGCATCCCATGGGGGTGGGAGGAATGTCAAATTTGGTTCTCAAGCCGAAAACCCACAGGAAAGTACCCAGGAGATTTTGATTTAGAAACTCCCGAGTGTGACTTTGACGCATTGAATTTATTATGAATTTATAGGATTGGTCTAGGGCCATTCATATTATACATTTCCTATCTTTTGCTACAATTAAGTCATTGTTGATGTTTTTAGTGTTGATGTTTTTAGTGTTGATGTTTTTAGTGTTGATACGTCAGTCAATAAATGAGAGCTTATACCACTTGCAACTGGCTGTGTAACTTGATATAGGATTGAAAAAAAGATACTGCCCTTGAGGGTGGGGGTTGTATTTAGTACCTGTATCTTGTACCAAGGGGAATTTGCTAAGGTTTGACTGGGTGAAAAGACCAATCCCCCTGTATCCCCGGGGGTCGACGTTCTACACTATGTGGTATCGACTTGTACTTCCTTCCCACATTCTAATGGGGCCAGACAGAAACAATGTGTGGATATGGATATGGAACTTATTGCCAGTGCGGACACTTCGTGAAATATTGGGGGTGCAAATAAGTTAGGTTGCCAACATATAACCATCCTTTTGTTACTGCAAATCTCCGTTTACAGCCTATCAAGGCTTTCATGGTTGTAAAATCATAAATTGATACAGCTTTGTTACACAGTTAACCAGCTATCATTCAAAGGCTTTGAGAAATTATTCGGGGGGCGACTGGCCCCTCTACCGACTACCGCCACTGCTTATTGCAAAACACTTTATTATTATATATTCTGTCTCAGTGATGAAGCTAGACATAGCAACTGGTTGTGCTATAGATGCATTTGCAAATTGTTGATTCTTTAATTATTGAAACCTTCAGAAATGCATTGTCTTTAGGCTATTTTAATGCATGCTTATTTGAATAGTAAGAGCAGATTCCATGGCTTCACTCCAGACAATTTGAGTAATCAAAGGGAGAGTAGGAGACTGCCTAGACATTATGTGCAGGTAATGCCATAAGCTATCTCTCTTGGATGAGAAAACCTCTGGTTGCAATAGGGACTTACAAAAATAACAATTATTAGAATTTTTGTATTTTTATGCTGTGAGAAGATTTGATACAGTATGTAGTTAACTAATTCAAGGTTATGGCGGTTGACTGTTATGTAAAACTACCTGAAAAATACAATAAGATATTCAACATTTCGAGCGAAGGCCCTTCGTCTGGAAGTTAGTAGAAGCCCAGATGAAGGGCCTTCGCTCGAAACGTCGAACTTCTTATTGTATTTTCAGGTAGTATTACACAACAGTCAACCGCCGTATTTGCTATACTCTACCCACACTGGCACCGCACAATCGAGATAATTGAAGGTTAACCGATTAATGTCCAATGCATTTTAAAATAGTGTAGTAACTTTTATTCTCCTAAGATTCTATTGTGGCCAGATGTTTTGCTTAATCCAAGAGAGCTAGCTTATAGCACTACATAAAGTCCAGGGAGTCTCCCAGTCTTTAGGTAGTTTTACACAACAGTCAACTGCTGAGTATCCCACTCTCCTTATAATAACTCAAATAAAGGTTTCAATAATTTAAAAAATATATTTGCATAGCATGGCTAGTTGCTAATGTCTAGCTTCACCACTGAGACAAAGTATATAATCTAGCTTGCTTTCTGCAGGACATTTGATGTTTGGCAAGTGCTATTTACTGCAGTACATTTAATGTTGTGCAAGTACTCTGACCTCATTCTTCATATTCTATGTTGGATGTGTAATCGTATTCTAGTTGAGTAGTTGTCTCTTACACCAATATCTACATTGACACTCACAATATTTTTTTCCATAGCCCTCGTCAACAATGGAGAGTATGGTCTGGACACTGGGTACCCGGAGGATGTAGACCAGTTAATGATTATTTGGGAGAACCAAGTGTTTGTTGAATGCCCTGGTACTGATGTGATCAACGCTGGTCGAGTCAACTGGTACCTTTTTTTACTCCATTTTTGGAGCAAAATTAACTCCTTGATATTAACAGTGTATACAATCATATAGCCATCTGACAAGATACATGTATTTTAAAATATGGGGTAAATGGGTATTGACTACCATCAATTTGCAAAGTACAATGTAACTCATTAGTTTATGTTTATGCAAGAATGTGATTTTTTAGTTTCGACATTACTATTGGTTGTTTGGATGTGATAAAATCACATTCTAGCAGAAACCTGGACAATAATATAGATACTGAGTTATAATGTACTTCATGGAGTTTCCAAACCATATATGATGAGTTCTATTAGCTGCGATGGCAATTACTGGTCATGCAATCAAATGCTAGTAAATCTGCATCGAGTATTCGAGTTTAAGGCAATAGATTAAGTTTTGTAAGTTTTGAATAACACAAATAATTTAAAATTTGCATTGCATAGCATGCATGCATGCTAGTTTGCCATTGTTAGTTTTGCCACTGTTAACTTGCATGTATATATGTGTGTGTAAACTAAGATTAATGTCAAACTTATAAATATATATTTTTTAACTTTTAAATTGTTGTGTAACTCACTATTAAATTTTATCTTCACCAATTTTAGTTCCTATTAACAAGGGTCAATTTAGCTTTATTTGAAGTTATTATTATTATATATTACGAACGAAAATAACCTCAACGAAAGCTAAATTGGCCCCTTGATGAGGCCAAAGCTGGGACTGTTTTGGCCCCATCAAGAGGGCTGTAAATTTGGCCCCAGTTTGGGGTAAAAACAGCCCACTAAAAGGGGCCGTTTGAGGGTCAAAATGTTGGCCCCATTTTTTGGGCCAAAACAGCCCCACTAAAATTGGCCCTTTTAATGGGACTGTTTTGGCCCTTTTAATGGGGCTGTTTTGGTCCTTTTAATGGGGCTGTTTTGGCCCCATCAAGGGCTGTAATATTGGCCCCCATTTTGGGGCCAAAACAGCCCCACTAAAAGCGGCCGTCTCAGGGTCAAAATTTTCGCCCCATTTTTGGGGCCAAAATGGCCCCGAAAAAATTACTGTGTAAGACAGCCCAATTTGTTGCATGTTTTGTTGCCTTCGAGTGGCGACTTTCCAGCAAGAAATTCAGTTTTCTTTCTGAAATTTCAGCAAACCTGTCTTCGCTGGTTTCAGCGCATTGGTTTTCAGAAACAGACTCTTCCATGTAAGCGTTTTATGTTCAAATTTGTTATCACGTTTTGCGAAATTTTTTACTTTAAATCTATTATAATTTGTTTACTTTTTGGCCAGAGCAAAAGAGGCGGGAAAATTTCAAAAGCTACAAGCGAGCATTATGGTGTCACAATGCACGCGTATCAGCCAATCAAATTGCGCGTTATATCACACTTATATTATAAAGTCTAATAGTGCATGTGCATGCTCTTAGCCTTTCGGCGCTTTGGTGTGTGTAACGCATCATGGAAACCATCTTGACTATGTAGCCTAGTTCTTATCGCAATCCTTATTCTAACATAGTTAGATTATTAGATCGCCGTGGCATTCTTGACTGAACCGTTTTGCATTGACAACGGCTATTCTGATCTGCTTCCGCGTATAGTCATGCTGTTCCTCGAAATTTGGTTCAAAATTCAATATATCAAGGTTTATCCATAATTATACAGGTTTTGCTCTACTTCAACAAATTAGCTAAATTATTAATATGATGAATGAAGCAATTTTAGAATCACTTGCTGCACGTGCTAGAGTATAAACATTTTTTATCAGCAACCGATGACAAGATAATTTGTTCTATATACATGCATGATTATAGAATGGCTAGAATATAATTATATAGTACAGTAGTTTTTAAATTATTTTGTTACAAACTTGAATATTGGTTCATTGGAAATTCCATAATAATATTTTCTTTTGCTATCAATGTTTGAGTGACTCGTCTCTTGAGCGACTGTTTTTTATTATGATTTAACGAGATACAGTACTGAACTACAACTCACGTTTATGAGTAACTTTACTCAAAGTTTGAGTAAAATCGAAATTTGTGCACAAATAGGAGTAACTATGGGTGCATTTTCATTGAGTAAGTGGAACTCTTTTTTTGAGTTACAGATACTCAGTTTCTTGAGTAAGTTTACTCAAAGTTTGAGTAAGTTCAAAATTTGCGCAAATATAGGAGTAACTACGGGTGCATTTTTTGTAGTAACCACAACTCATTTTTTGAGTAGCGAGTACTCATACTTGAGTAAAATTACTCAAAATTTGAGTAACTCATTAGTTTGCATTTGAGTTGTGTTCTACTCATTTTTTGAGTAAAATCAACTCAAAAACTTGAGTTGTTCTTACTCATGTTATATGAGCAGGTTTTCCTCAATATTAGGAGTAACTATGGGTGCATTCATTTACTCAATATTTTGAGTACCATTTATTCGGGATTTTTTGCAATGTACATGCAGCGAAGACTTGATGGTATACAATAATTGGTAAATATTTCACTTTGATTTTGTTGCATTTTGCGTAACATGGGTTTCGCGACTCGTGTATCACGGCCAGAAACGCCACAGACTTGATGCAAGTTGCGGATTTTACCGGCCTGCTGCAAGTTGTTAACAAGTTCCAGCAAGCTTGTTGAAGTCATCAACTTGCATCAAGTCTGTTGAAATGAGGCTTGTTGCAACTTGTCATTTGCAGACTTGCTGCAAGTTGATGAAACAACTTGCAGCAAGCCTGTTGATAACAACCTTGACAAGCCTGATAAAACAACTTGCAGCAAGTCTGTTGAACGCATCAATGCAGACGCAAGTTGAGAAAATCAGGCTTGCTGCAAGTTGTTCAAACAATTTGCAGCAAGTATGTGGATATCAAATTTTGACAAGTCTGATAAAACAACTTGCAGCAAGCCTGATGAACGTATCAATGCCGATGCAAGTTGTGAAAATCACACTTGCTGCTAAGTATCATTTGCAAACTTGATGCAAGTTGTTGAGACAAATCGGTGAACTGGTTTTAAATAAAGCTTCTGTGTAAATGAGATAGACCTGAAAATGTAAGAAAACTTCGACGTTTCGAGCAAAGGCCCTTCGTCTGGAAGTTAATAGGATATTCCGTTCGCGTCTTTGAAATTGCACTTGGAAAAACAAACACAATATTAAAATATTTTTTCATGTTTATAAGTTTATTGCTAATTCGTTAGTATGTTTATCAATATTTTCTCAAACACTTCCGGTGCGAGAGTCTGCCGTTAGAAGATATTGAATTTGGATGTTCGGAGCTGTTCTATCTTGTACATCTTTGTATGTTATTTTTTCAGCCTTAAAACATTGGACAAAGCCAAAAAATGTGAGGGAGAATAACATTGTTTGTGGTCACAATAATATAAAAGGCAAATCCATGCGAAATATTGTGTGAAAAGTGTTCGCGGTTCCATGTGCTCACAATATTCGTCATTTTGGCAGAAATCAACGAGGTTGCAGCATCGCATGTTGACTTTCTGTATTTGTTTACAGGTAAGAAATCAATGGCAATATAAAGTTGCTAGATGTTATATATGTTTGATTTGAAGACAACTAATATCTTGTATGTCAAATGGTAACATGTTCCTGATGTTTTCACATTTTTACAAAAATTTTACAGTATGAGTATAAATGTAGTTTATTTACTGTCGTTCCAATTGAAGTGTTCCTAAAATATTGCATCAATTCATTCCTAGAGTTCATCAATTCATTCGTTGAAAAATTGATCAACTTCCTGTATGTGTGAATCGACCAATGGCGTCTCATTCCAGTGACTGATTGACCAATTGGGAACAAGTATGCTAGTAAACAGGAAGTTGAGCAATTTTTGAGCAAATGTATTGATCAACTTATGTAATGAATTGATGCAATATTTTAGGAACACTTCAATTGGAACGACAGTAATACACACGAACATTGTACAAAATCATAATATAATATTTGTACAGTAAATTCTCATATTAAATGAATAATTCTCAAAGCAAAAGCCATCAAACCTATTAATGACTGTTTGCCACTGAATGTAACATGTTTTATTTTTTAAATATAGATGGCAAAATTTCAAGATAGTATTCAGGTTGAGTCGGGCACTGGCAAATTAAAAGGAAAAGTACACACAGAAATTTGTCATGTATGTGAAAAAAGCTTATTTGAATGTTTGTCCTATGAATCCAATGATCACTGACTCAGATTAGATAACTGTCCGGATTTCTAACTTCGTGTCCTCGCAACTGAAAATTGTATTCGGGATATCACATGTGCAACGCTTACTTACAAAATGGCCTACACAAGTAAAAATATCACATCTTGTAACAAGTCTGCAAACAAGCTGTCAACAAGTTGTTTTCGCACTGCTTGTCCCAAGCTGTCGACAAGTATGGGACAACTTGTTAGCAAGTTGTAACAAGCTTGTTGAATCATCAGACTTGTTACAAGGTTGTTCCAACAAGTCTGGTACAAGAATGATATAACAAAACAATCTTGTGTTGTCAAGCTTGTAGCAACCTTGTTATATCATGGCTGTACTACACACGCAAAAATCTCACATCTTGTAACAAGTCTGCCAACAAGCCGTCAACAAATTGTCACCGCACTGCTTGTCCCAAGTTGTCAACAAGTATGGAACAACTTGTTAACAAATTGTAACAAGCTTGATGGCATATCAGACTTGTTACAAGGTTATTTCAACAAGTCCGTTACATGCTTGATATAACGATATTGTTACAATTTTGAGTTGTCAACCTTGTAACATTCTTGTTGTATCATGGCTATGACAGACCTGTTAGAACAACCTTGTAACAAGTCTGATAATGCTATCAAGCTTGTTACAAGTTGTTAACAGCTTGTTCCAAACTTGTTACAACAACTTGGAACAAGCAGTGCGAACACAACTTGTTGACAGCTTGTGTACAGACTTGTAACAACTTGTTTGCAGTCTTGTTACAAGTTGTGTGTTTTTACGCGTGTAGTCGCTAATCCCAGCAAATATTGGGGAAGATGATTATGCAATGTACATCCAATGCTTACGCTGCATGAAGTAATTACACTTACTGGCAAAATGATGATTTGTGTCAAAATTTTTGCAGAGATTGGTTGAAAAGCTAGTAGCGACAGGTTTTGCGACCAAATGGAAACCAGGCTTTATGTTTTACAGACAATTGAAAAATGTTCATGAGGTTCAGGCCTTCTTGTAGATAAATACTTACTGAAGCTTATGAACAATATAATGGTTTCCCTAGCCAACAAGATACTTGCAAGAAAATGCATGTATATATAATTACTTTATAGGAATTAAAAGATGACATCTGTGTATGCAGCTTGGTCCTCATTTCTCAACCTCTGCTAGTCCTCCCTCGTGATATGGCTCCAGTTTTCCA
The DNA here is from genome assembly GCA_016169945.1 of Trachythela sp. YZ-2020. Classification (NCBI taxonomy): domain Eukaryota; kingdom Metazoa; phylum Cnidaria; class Anthozoa; order Malacalcyonacea; family Clavulariidae; genus Trachythela; species Trachythela sp. YZ-2020. The sequence goes on along the minus strand of JADLSH010000312.1, from coordinate 140,676 downwards.
ACTTCCACTGATAAAATGTGCCCCAGAAATATTTCAGTTTTCGTGCCTGGGCCAGAGTTGTTTCACTTATAAATACCCAACAGACAAAGAGAAAAACGGTCTAACACCGGAAACTAAAGCTTTGCTGAGAGAATGGAAAAAGTTAGAAATGGTAATGAGTAGAAGACGCGGACCAACGACGCAATTAGTTCTGCCGCAGTGTTATCGTACAATAATAGTTTACAAAGAGCTGCACCAGAATATGGGTCACCTCGGATCCGAAAGAGTAGTTGAGCTAGCAAGAGAAAGATTTTTCTGGTCGCGCATGCAAAAGGACATTACGCACTTTGTAACTAAATAATGTAGCTGTCTGTAACAACGAGCTTCCGCGACGAAAACGCGTGCACCGTTACAAAATATAACTAGAAATACATTCATGCAGAATCCCCTCGCCCTTAGAACCAAACAATTATTGTTCCCGAACAGCCCAAAAGTTATTGTAACATGAAGTACTAAATCGATTACTGTAACCATGGTAACACGCAAGCGAACACTGTAATCAGTGTGACCAGATTTGGTAATTTTAATTACTTTCGGTAATTTTTGGCATTTTTTGGGACTTTTTTTGAGAAATTCTCAAATGTTTCTGCAACAATGCTTTCTACTTTGTCCAAAGCAGGGGCGGTGGAGCGGTTTGGGTATTGGGGGAAGCAAAGATCTCAATTAATTTCCTACACCTTGAAGGAAGCACGGACGGTTACGAATACATACTCGTAATAGTTGATCATTTTACCCGTTTCGCTCAAGCATATCCAATAAGCAATAAAGAAGCACGAACAGCAGCAGATAAACTGTACAACGATTTTATTCTTAAATACGGATTTCCGAGCCGGATTCTTCATGATCAAGGACGGGATTTCGAGAATAAGTTATTTCATAAGTTAGAGAAGTTATGCGGAATAATCCGATCGAGAACAACACCGTATCAACCACAGGGAAACGGCAAAGCAGAAAGATTCAACAGAACGCTTTTGTCCATGCTAAAAACACTACCAGAGAATCAAAAAAACCGATGGAACCAACATGTCTCGAAAGATGTGCACGCATATAATTGCACAAAATGTACTGCTACCGATTTTTCACCATTCTTCCTGCTTTTCGGTCGTTCCCCAAGATTACTGATTGATTTGATGTTTGGCTCTGATAAATCCGAGGACAGGTCCGATCACAAAGATTATGTTCAAAAATGGTCCAGTGTAATGAACGATGCCTACGCTCTTGCCAGCGAACATACTATTAAGAATAGTTCAAAGGGAAAGAAAAATTACGATAAAGGTGCGAGCTATTCGAAACTAAATCCAGGTGATCGTGTATTGGTAAGAAATTTAAGTGAACGGGGCGACCCGGGAATATTGACATATATCGCACTGGGAGGGGGACATTCATGTTATTGTAAGCTGTATGCCGAACAGTCCAGTCTACGAAGTGGAACCTGAGGCAAAAGACGGAAAGAAACGGGTACTTCATCGTAATCTCTTGTTACCGTGTGATTTTCTACCACTTACAGCAGGACTCCAAGTATAACGTTGAACAAATTAAAAACGGATCACAAGAAGGAGAAAAGTGCAATCTAAATTGCAGACAGAGCAGAACATAGTAATAATGATGATGATGATGAACATTCAAATGACGCATTACGCGATGAACGAGACAGCAAGGGCGAACTGGATAATACAGAACTAGCAAACAATATATCGGAAACACCAGCAACAGAAAATACTCATCAACCTAACCTGAACACGCGGTTGGAAGACCAACAAAACGAAGTACCAGTACAACATGCGACAGAATCCCCACCCACATCGCCAGCACGGCGAGGCACACGTATACGGTATGCACCAAACCCTTTTAACTACAGACACCTTGGAAACCCAGATTATTTCGTGTCGTCAACTAATGCACACACCAAACTATCTTCCATCTTCCTACCCACAAAGTTTCCCACCACCAACACAATTTGTTCCCCCATCATTTGTTCCACCACCATGGTTTCCCCCCTGGATCCCCCCACCTCCGTATCCCTACTACCGTCGAGTAATTTACCAATGTCCTTGTTGGAACTCGCACTATTGTAATCCTTTTAACGTAGTTTACTAGTTCAAGTTGGCGATAATTTTAGTATTTGGTTTATAAACTTTCGGACATAAGTAGACGGCTTCTACTTCATAACCTGTTTCGATGCAGAAGTATTGATGAGTTGTTATTGCCTGAGAAGAAATTGACAAAGTATAGTAGACGAAGAGGCTGTTTCCTTATAGTTATGGCGCATATTACAAACTCGAACGATACCGTACGTATTATATAATAGCTTGGATTTATTGACATTACCATTTAATGTTAGAGGACACTCTTTTTATGAGGGGAGTGTGTGACGTGACAAATTTGAGTCACCAATATTTAAGTAAAAGTCTAGTCTTGGGTGCCCTGTAAAATATCAGTCACGTGATAAGCAGCATGCTTTTTATATTTTGTACTTAAATGAAGTTTTAACAAATGATGTAGTATTTTTCGTGTATAATTTGAGCGGGTAACACACACATACAAGGACGACCATGGCAGCAAGAATTAAGCCGATTCTTGCTACAGTACCGAACAGCGCCACATACATCGACAGGAGTAGCACCCAGTGGCGTAGCTAGCGGAAAATTATTGGTCATGCTATAGACTACGTTACGGCCGCAAATCACGAGGAGCCACCATGGTTGGCGCTGAGCGAGAAAATTTTTCAAATTTAGACCCTCTAGAACGTCGGAAATTACCATTTCAGAGGCTGATCTATTTGATATTTTTACAACCAGTTTGGTCAATTTCGAGTCTATGAAACGGTACTTCATGCTTTCTGCGCGATGGAACTAATGACATTTCATTATATAATTCCGCGTAAAGTCCGTAAAGAACAGGAAAACAAGCTAAGAAACACAGTTGCAAATACATCATTTTTATTTCAACCTGAGTAGGATAACTAAGTAGAGTATATTACAAACAATGAAAGAACTTAAACAAACAGGTTTTTATAACTTATAAACTCGCAGGCTCAGAGTCAGATTGAGTGCAAAAAAATATCAAAAAGTTGAGATGCTGCACTGGACAATCATCATTGACAACGAGAAAAAAAAATAAAGAGAGCTTCCCATAAGCAAAAGACAAATAAGACATGGCATACTATTACGTTAACATTGAATTTAATAGACAATTTGCATTATAGACTAATTTTCTATCTAAGCAAAAAAAGTATATTGCCGGAAAGAACATACTAAAATTAGTAAAATTGCAAAGTTTGGTTGCGATCGAAATGTTGTAAAATGCGGAAAATATAGCCTTACAAAGTTTGCAAATTTTGTATACTTTTGTATTACGTGCGGAAATTCCTACCATATTTGAGCCGAAATGTGAGGAATTTCCGCACGTAATACAAAAAGGTGATTCCGTTTTGAAATGGGACTTTCCGGTAGTTTGCTATAAATGACCTAAAAATACTTCGAAATAGTGAATGCGTGAAATTCACGCAAACAAGCACAGTGCAATTACGATGTAATCTGTGCGTTAAATTCACGCAAGCAAGGACAGCCTTTTCTCTGCGTTAAATTCCCGCAAGCAAGCACAGTCTTTTCTGTGCGTTAAATTCACGCAAGCGAGCGCAGAGTCTTTTCTGTGCGTTAAATTCACGCAAGCAATGAAGCAAGCACAGTCTGGTCTGTGCGTTAAATTCACGCTAGCAAGCACGGCCTTCCCTGTGCGTTAAATTCACGCAAGCAAGCACAGCCTTTTCTCAGCGTTAAATTCACGCAAGCAAGGACAGCCTTTTCTCTGCGTTAAATTCCCGCAAGCAAGCACAGTCTTTTCTGTGCGTTAAATTCACGCAAGCAAGCGCAGAGTCTTTTCTGTGCGTTAAATTCAAGCAAGCAAGCACAGTCTGGTCTGTGCGTTAAATTCACGCAAGCAAGCACGGCCTTCCCTGTGCGTTAAATTCGCGCAAGCAAGCACAGCCTTTTCTCAGCGTTAAATTGACGCAGGCACGCACAGTTTTTTCTGTGCGTTAAATTCACGCAGGCAAGCACAGCAGAGAAGGCTGTGCTTGCTTGCGTGAATTTAACGCACAGACCAGACTGTGCATGCTTGCGTGAATTTAACGCAGAGAAAAGACTGTGCTTGATTGCGTGAATTTAACGTACAGAGAAAGCTGTGCTTGCTTTTAACGCACAGGAAAGACTGTGCGTGCCTGCGTGAATTTAACGCAGAGAAAAGGCTGTGCTTGCTTGCTTGCTTGCGTGACTGAATTTAACGCACAGAGAAGGCTGCGATAAATTCACGCAAGCAAGCACAGTCTTTTCTGTGCGTTAAAGTAACGCAAGCAAGCACAGTCTGGTATGTGCGTTAAAAGCAAGCACAGCCTTCTCTGTGATTTGCCAAGCTGCCTAGAACGCACAACTCCAAGAATGTTTGCTGATGATACTAACTTAACGGCAGTAGGCAGAACAATTAGTGAGGCGGAAGAGAGGGCGAGCGTAGACATGAGGAATGTTCAGAAATGGCTTTGTGCAAGTAAACTAAGTCTAAATATAATGAAAACCGAGTATGTTGTAATTGGAACACGACATAAAATAAGTAATATTGATACCCATCAAGGAGTTAAAATAAATAATCAATTGATTAAAAAAGTTAAAAATACCAAAGCTCTTGGAGTTGAATTAGACGAAAACTTGAGTTGAGAAAAACACATTAACCATATTAGCAGTAAAATATCATCAGGTATTGGGGCTATTAGAAAAATGAGGGAGTATGTCGAACAAGACATTTTGATAAAAGTTTATAATGCCTTAATCCAACCTTATTTTGATTATTGCTGTGAAGTATGGGATACACTTAATAAAGGCCTAAGCGAACGTCTACAGAAATTCCAAAACAGAGCGGCTAGGTTGATCATGAACTTAAAAAATGAACATGGTCAGTCTATTTTGGCACGAAAATCTCTAGGCTGGGTAACACTTGAAGAGCGTAGGGCACAAATGAAAGCCAGGCTCATGTACAAGACAGTTAATGGTTTAGCCCCCCAACGACTATGCGAAGCTTTCCAAAATCTGAATACCATTCATGACCATAATCTGAGAGGTTCTTCAACAAGGTTTTATATTCCAAGACCAAAAACGGAATCCTTAAAAAAAAGCTTCCAATATTGTGGGGCTAAACTATGGAATCAGATACCTGAGGAGATACGCAATTCGGTATCGTATAATTCGTTCTGTAAAAAGCTATCTTCCTCGACCTTAATCTCGACTTAAAGTAGTAGTTAATTTTTTGTCTAAATAGGTATATAATTGTATTTGTTATGTATGTAATATTAGAGCTAGTATATAAATAATAATTTGTAAGTACACATCCCTTTTGGAAATCAGCTTTTGCTGAAAAGGCCAATGTGTTTAAATAAAGTTGATCTATCTATCTATCTATTAAATTCACGCAAGCAAGCACAGTCTGGTCTGTGCGTTAAATTCACGCAAGCAAGCGCAGCCTTCTCTGTGCGTTAAATTCACGCAAGCAAGCACAGCCTTTTCATTGCGTTAAATTCACGCATGCAAGCGCAGAGTCTTTTCTGTGCGTTAAATTCACGCAAGCAAGCGCAGAGTCTTTTCTGCGTTAAATTCACGCAAGCAAGCGCAGAGTCTTTTCTGCGTTAAATTCACGCAAGCAAGCACAGTCTGGTATGTGCGTTAAAAGCAAGCACAGCCTTCTCTGTGCGTTAAATTCGCGCAAGCAAGCAACAATCTTTTCTGTGTGTTAAATTCACGCTAGCAAGCACAGCCTTCTCTGTGCGTTAATTCACGCAAGCAAGCAACAATCTTTTCTGTGTGTTAAATTCACGCAAGCAAGCACAGCCTTCTCTGTGCGTTAATTCACGCAAGCAAGCAACAATCTTTTCTGTGTGTTAAATTCACGCAAGCAAGCACAGCCTTCTCTGTGCGTTAATTCACGCAAGCAAGCAACAGTCTCTTCTGTGTGTTAAATTCACGCAAGCAAGCACAGTCTGGTATTGTCTTCATTACCCATTGGGCCTCTATTCAGTGTAAGCCTTGGCCTGTTCACTGTTGTGGATCTTGCTTCATAATACTCTAATCAAGCTTAATGTTACGCTTAAGGCAAAACTGGGTTGTAATGTGGGAGGTTTCCCCCCTAGAATGTTCTAGGTAATATCGCATACGCAATACAAGTCTTAGGCGAAAGACAATCTACAATATTTGTTGTTTTATAGTCGCAAAGGATGCCTTGAGTCGCATATTCCCATAGGGCATATAGGAATAAACGTAACAGTGTACATTTAGTATAATTTGGTTTCAGTTGTAAACTCAGATGAAGTCTCTTATGATTCATGCTTCACAACATTACACGAAACACTAAACCAGAATTACAAGAATATATTTAGATTTTTTAGTCCAAGCAATTTCAAACTTTGTTACAAGGATTTTTTGAAAACGCATGTCACTGACCCCTTGACTGAAGACCCATTCGCGCCAAAATACAATTGTAAGACAGACCTCTTTATAATTACTGTCTTTTGCCTGGTAACACTACTGAAATCCAATGTAACTGATAATTATATATAGACAACATAATAGGTACCTCCGACTTTGAAATTGATCTCAAAATCCAAGAGCGCGTAATTCAAAATCAACTAACACGAAACAGGAGCGTTCGCTGATCGAGCTGTGCTGATACTGTTACTAGCTATTCCTACTACGCCATTGGTCTTTAAACATGAATATTATTTTCTACTAATAATAAATATCTAAATAAGGAATAGCGTAAACGCACCTCAGATTGGTTTCAACATTGTGATCCATCATTGCACCATATTAAAGTAAAACCAGGTTTGAATAAGACTTCAATTTGCCTTCCTTTACAAGATCTACATTCACACACTGTTATTCCACCACATATTACTGCGTTTATTAGACTACTGCTGTAAATCGTTTATTTCTATCTAACCCACTGTAGACCATTGCATGTTGATGTATCTAGTATAATGATCAGGACGTGTTTGAAATTTGATCACTTGAAACTATTAAAATCAAACTTGTATCAATTGGTTTCTTTCTACTCAGTCTCAGGTTTAAGCCGCCTTTCCTGTTTACTGTCATCGACTTGTCGCCTACTTATAGTGTTTATATACTTAAAGGAAGACAGAACTACATACAGGTTTAGTGTAGCCCTTTTTTTTAGTTTTCAATAATTACCGCGCGTACTTAAATTATAATGCAGTTTCTAGAAGATAGTGTAGTTTGTTTCAGAATAAGAGTCTTCTGACATATCCGTATCAGAAGATATGATTAAATTGTCCGGACGTCTGCTGAAAGTAGATTCAGAACTGCAGTTTTAATTTTTGAAAATGCCCATTTGGCTACATTAGCATATACTGTAATTAAGTATAGGGATTTCATGATCAACTAAATTCAAAAAATAGAACAAGAACCTCGACGTTATAATATGCCTAATTTCTCAGTATTGCGTCATATCTGTGGCGGCCTATCCATCCTATCCTGATCGATTCACTGTGAAATTATCTTTCTCGTATGAAAGATGTTTGGTGTTATATTCTATACTACACACCATTTTACCATACCGTGCTATTTTATGCCATATCATATGATGCTTTACCATAAAATACCGTGCTTTATACAAAAGTACTGTATTTATTCATACGCATGCGTATTAAAATCAACATGGCATGCACCGCATTCCGTTCAAATGATTTTGGTAACGTGGTTAAATACGAGCCAACACGCATTAAGTGCGTGGCTGGCGAAAGTTATAAAGGTGGCATCAATACGTGTGCTAGCGCACGTGATAAGTTTGGGTCTTGGTGCATTGTCCTCCCATGCAACCAGCCAAAGTCCATCGACTATTACTGGAGTCCCGGTGGAGGGAGGCTGGCGTCATAACCACGTCGAGGTTACTCCGTGGGATGGGCGTCGGCTATGGGCGCCTTTTTTATTTATATCATGATAATATCTCAAAAACGGTCAAGTTATATTTACTCCTTATAACCCACATACTATTAAGTAACGCTCGTACAGTACAGAACAGATAGCATTACTAGAACCATTATAACCCATATAATAAGAGGCTCATAGTAACATAACATAACATAATATTTTAATCAAGATGCACACACAAATAAATTACATCGAGAAAGGAAGTAAAGAGGTTAACCCTACGAGAAACTCCTATACTCAATCAATATAACCCATATAGCAGAGAAATGTAATAAGAGAATGCACTAAACTCATATAATGACTAATCAATATATGATGAACTGATAAACTTTGAACTGATTTGTTATTAAATATTATATATATCAGTCCACTAAACTATAACCCATATAATGATTAGACTCAACCACTATGACCCATATAATGATTAGACTCAGCCCCATATAATGACAAGTCAACCACTATGACCCATATAATGATTAGGCTCAACCACTGTGACCCATATAATGACTAGTCAACCACAGACAGCATACCCAATATAATGATTAGTTAACCACTATAACCCATATATAACGATTAATCAACCACTATAACCCATATAATGACTAGTCATCCACTATGATTCATATAATGATTAGCCAACCACTATAACCCATATAATGATTAGTCAACCACTATAACCCATATAATGACTAAGTCATCCACTATGACCCACATAATGACTAGTCATCCACTATGACCGCATTTTACAACATTTCGCGACGAAACTTTGCAATTTTACTAATTTTCGTATGTTCTTTGTAGTTGTTGTGATTGATTCCCTTCTCCAGTATCTCCAGTTGTTGCTTGTAAATTTGGCATTGGCCGCTGCTTTACAATTATATTTTGCTCGCCAGATTGCCGAACAGAGAAAAGTTTCTTCAACAAATCGATTATAATATCTGCTTCCGTAGAAGCCGTCGCGCTTGCTGAAGCCATTGTTATGTAAATTTAATAATAGAATGTGAAATCACTTACCTTGACCAACTGAACGAACATTCGCTGTATAAAAATATTCGTGCAATCACAGTTGTGCAATCAAGCGTACGGAAAGAATTCTCGAAGGCTCAAGTCATGCTTTCGAAAATGAGCATGACTAGATGTTGCGAAACTGCGCGTTTGAGCATGCTCAGATGCTGTTATCCAATCAGATTGCGAGTATTTCTACTATAAAATATATTACTTGGTCATGCTGAATTCGGAGAGCATGACTAGACGCGAAATGCATAGAATATAAGCTTTACACGCAAAATTCACACGCATTGGCCATGTTTGTTGCTAGGTAACCTACGAAATGAGCAAAATACTGCATAAAATGACGTAATTCCCGAAAATATCGCAAAAGATTGCCAAAAAATGCGAGAATATCGTCAAATAAAATGGTTGAAAGTTTTTGGAAACTAGTTAACCAAACGATTTGAATTAGAAATTTTGAGGAAAGGAATATTTATTTTTGGGAAAATTTTTGGTCATGCTGGGCATCACCAGCATGACCTCTAGCTACGCTACTGGTAGCACCATCCGAACTATTCTTTAATCGAACAGTAAAGGGTAAACTACGTATTTTACAGAAACGAAACGTAGTTAACAAACACAAACACAAACACAAACACAAACACAAACACAAACACAAACACAAACACAAACACAAACACAAACACAAACACACATACACACATACATACATACACACATACATACATACATACATACATACATTCATACAATCTTATTGTTGAAATATACAGGTGTTTTGAAAGAACAGATGTGAACTGTCAGTACAGAATGCCACTAGACAGAATGCCTTTTGGCCTTCACATTTCATCTTGTTAATGCAAAAAACTGTTTGATGGTTAAAAACAGCTAAAACTTTGAAAAAATGCTCTTCGTAATCTTTTGGTGCCCCTTCTTACCAGATCTTCAAAAGTAGATGATTTCCACAAACCAAAGCATATGCTCTCTGGATTCCAATCCCTTTAACATTCCTAATCACACCCAGCTGTAATGCAAATTTTTTGAAATTGTTCGAAAGTTAATTTCAAACAATCGAAAATTTGCTGAGCCACAAAATGGTTTCCAACACCACTTAACTTGGCCTTTACAAATATCTGTAAGAATCACAAAAGATAATTTATATTCCGTATGTAGCTATTCAGAATATAATTAATAACTCCCAAAAATTAGGTGACTAACAATTTAGCCATATATGAGTTCCTGTGTAAGCCACCGTTTCATTTCCACCAAAAGGCCTGGCGTGTAGGTGAATATGCACCTACCATATAAGTCAACCAGAAAAATGGAGAATGGGTCAGGCCAGTCATGAAGACTGAAGAATTTCTCAGTTTGAGTAACACTGACATGGTGTAATCACACATAGTATGTGTGGGTCTTGTTACACAATGTTTTGGGCAAACTTTTTTAGGAAGTGGTTATTCGTCCGACACTTGGATCCCAACATGTAAACACTATCTGTCCAATACCTTGTAAATTTCAATAGATTTACTGAGGTGCAAATCATATATCACAATGACCAACTCTGCAATCACATAGTGAGTAAGCACCTAATTGGAGGTAAGGGGCCCTCACAATCACAGACTTGTTCCACAATAGGGGGGATAGCAAAGATCGAAAATAAACACAGGACAAAAACTGACTGGTCTGTGATGGGCTAGGGGGCGGCAAGTTTAAACAAAATCTGTTTGTCGACGGCCCCTAAGGATGTTGTGTAGGCTTGCCATATTTGGATCTGGTGTTGGGCAAATAACTACAGCAAGGGCAAAGTGCATACCTCTTTACAACCATAGCTGAATAAATCGGAATCCTCCGTGAGAACATTTGCTGTACAGAGATGCTGTATTAACGTACAAATGCATAAATTATCAATCACCTTTATACCTTTCTCACAAGTTTGAGCAGAGAAATCAAATTCATGATCGTGTTACTAGAAATAATAAAGATTTCGATATCCCAAAATATCGGACATCGAGTGGCCAAAGATGTTGTAAATGTAGAGGAACTAAAATATGGAACGCTCTGGACACACAATTAAAATCCATTAGTGATCTAGGTGTTTTTAAATCAGTACATTGTCTATATAACTCGTAAATACCTCACTTGTAAATAATATTTATATTTAATCTTTAGTGTACTTTTTAAATTTTATGTAATTTGTCATTGAAAAGTCCGTTAGGAGTTACTGGGAATGTCAATTAATAAATATGTATGTGTATGTATGATGTTATTTCAGGCCACAATGGTAATTTTCTACATACAAGCATTATCATCAGGTACTAGATAACACACACCTGTTCTGTAGAACATGCATGATGCAATCCTGGTGATCGTAAAAATTTAACATATCACTGTGTGTACTTTGGGACAAGATTCCACAAATGCTAAAACAGAAAATATTGCCATTTTTCAGTGAAATATCAAATTACCCTAATATGCACACCAGCTCAATGACTAGTTAATGAGAAATTTACCAAAACCCTATCACAAATTAATGTTCGCAAATAGCACGTAAAATATCACGATACTTTGAACCCGTTCACCACTCTCTATTTCAGTTATCATGATAGCCGGGAGGAAACTGACGAGCCATCGGAAAAAGCCCTGACTTTAACACCAGACCTATGCACTGTGCCCGATCCGAGATCCACGCGCAAACCATTCGACATATTTACAAAGGCTAAGCGCAACTTCGCTCTCCAAGTACCACTACCTTGCCAGTTCCACACCACCGTTAGTCCATCTGCGACATCCCGTGCCTCCCCAACACATGTTCTCGACGCTGTTGGTAAATACATGCTGGCATTTAAAGAGCAGCGGAAGCTGACCGATCCTCTACCGTATTCGTGGCGCGTGCAACCGACGCCCGAGTATATTGTGGCCACAATTCGGAAAGAAGCTATACATTTCTATGACGGTGTCTCGTGCGAAGTGTACGTCGCGGATGACAGTTAGATAGATAGATAGATAGATAGATAGATAGATAGATAGATAGATAGACAGCTAGATAGATAGATAGATATATAGATAGTTAGATAGATGGATAGATAGATAGATAGATAGATAGATAGACAGACAGATAGACAGACAGACAGACGGACGGACGGACGGACGGACGGACGGACTGACTGACTGACTGACTGACTGGCAGACAGACAGACAGACAGACAGACAGACAGACAGACAGACAGACAGACAGACAGACAGACAGACAGACAGACAGACAGACAGACAGACAGACAGACAGACAGACAGACAGACAGACAGACAGACAGACAGACAGACAGACAGACAGACAGACAGACAGACAGTTAGATAGATAGCTAGATAGATAGATAGATAGAATTCATACGGATTCGCCTGCCGGATTTACCTTGAACTGTCCCATTTCGTACGCGTTTACAAAGGATCTGATCCCACGTCCACTAGGAAGACCCAAATCCTTACAAGACATATTGTCGTAGAACCTCTGCGCGCTACCCAAGCGATCATACATACATACATATACAAACATACAAACTTTATTTAGGCACGCTAGCCTCAACAACTTATAAGCTGATTTCAATGAGGGGCGTGGTCAGATAAAAAAAATACATGATTATGATACGTAACAACATACTACAAACTACAAGATGCAGCACTTCTATAACACAGATATTCCATTGGGAAAATGAAAAAGGACAAGCCAGTTTCAAGTCATTCTTTGATTGACCGTCGTTTTAGAATAACTTAAAGATGGAGCAATTTTTGCGTCATAGGGTAGATTATTCCAAAGTACAGCCCCAGTATAATTGAAGTATCTTTTGCCGAATTCCTTTTCCATTAGGAAAAGGAATTCGTGCCAAATCAGTTTCCTATTTCTATGATCGTAGGTATTATCACTTTCATTATTTAATCGGAAAGATTCCATTAGGTTGGCTGCGGTGTGGTCGTTAAGAATTTTATACATAAAGACGGATTTCAAGTAGTTGCGTCTTACTTCTAAGGGGTTCCAGTGAAGGTTTGCAAGCAAATCAACAAAATGCGGACCGTTTAGGTTTGCCTGAAGGAGCGAGATGGAAGGGAAACCATAACTTTAAATCTCTAAGAAAATCAGACCGACTAGGCACATGTGATTTTAACTTTTGTTGGGGTATCCGTAGTCCAGATGTGAACCCCGGAAAATCTTTGAAAAAATGGGGGTCACAGAAACGCCATTTCCTGCATTTCTGGGTAGCTAAAACTGTCTAACAAGTACATAAATCAGTTCAAATTATCAACTAACTAATAGTCAATCTTCTATTCTTTTTAATTGCATAAATTCCTAAAGAAATCCCTAAAGTTATGGAAAATCCTGTTTTTAAAAAAACCTTATTGAGAGCCCTCAATTCTTATTCAATTCGGATATCGTGATTATCGACAAACCGTCGAACTGGTCAAAAAGCAGGAAATAAACGTTAAAAAGTTGAGGGAAATATCAAGCTCCCCAGTTATATAGTTAAAAACCTTTGTAAATTATATTCAGATTAAAATTTATGCTATTTATTGTATGACATGACGTCATGACATACGACCAAATTGCCCAACTCTCGAGTAAAATTTGCCCGACTTTACCATTTCTGTCAATATTGGGGGTGCTGCCGCCGCCACCCACCCCCTACCCCTCCCCCGCCTCCTACCCATCCCCCGCCTCCTACCCATCCCCCACCCCCTCCCCCGCCTCGTGCGCTTATGGGAATCAAGCAGTCAAAAATATATAAATACAATAAATATAGATTCCTTTGTTACAGAACTCCATTTGAAGGTGTAAATTGTTTACAGTGCCCTTACCGATAATTTTATTTACTTCAAAACGTGCGACAGAGCAGTGTTCAAAGCCAGGTTTTTGCCAAATTTGCTTCACTCCTGTGTCAATTCGAAAGCAATTTTCTCGTGAATTGTCGAATAGCTTTCGCTTAAACTTACGTTTTAGAGTCCTGATAACCTCTGCTAAAAATATAACTTTTGAACCAGTCTTTCGAGCGAAACTTAAAGCATGCAAGTTAAAAAATATAGCTTCGTGTAAAGTACACATTTTTCGCGCGCCATTTCGCGCGAAAAATGGAAGAATAACCATTTTTCCCAGCATGCTTTACAATAGCAGGAACGAACATTTGCGTTTTGGAAAATTTAAATTTTGAAAACTGTCTCAAAATCAAACTACATATTTGTACACTACGAGAATAGTTCCCTACCAGTAGCTCTGAAGAGGCATTTAGAGGCTATTTCAGATTCTGGTCGGGTCAGTGCCTTGGTGGTCGTGGCTTTGTGCGAGGTGGGGATAGAACAAAATTTTCTCAGAGATACAATAGACTAACAGCCTTACTACCGACTCAGATGTTCAGTACCACAATCAACGGAACTGTTAGTACAGACCACCAAAACTCCAGATTCTGGATCGGTTAGGTCCAGCGGGGTGAGGATCTGCTTCTGTTTCTTGACTTTTTACACACATTTTCGCTGGTAGACTATCACATTTATCATCTGTTTTAAACATTCCCTTTTGTGCGCAAACCGTTTTTAAAGTGGTTTTGAAAAGAATCCCTCCCACACTTCGGAATTTTAGTATTATGCAGAAAATTACGACAGAAGCAAAGTTATAAGTTTTGAGATTCATCGTAATAACACCATTTTTAGTTAGACAGAATAAAACACCAAAGACATATAAAAAGGCCAACACCCTTACAAAGTGTATCAGAGGTCTGGAGGAGATCTGCCTTGGAAAAAATCTCCCAAATTGCATAGACAATATTTTCATGGTAGAAATAAAATTTGATAATTTTTTTCGACACATTCCTCTCTGCTTGAATTTTATTGGTAAAACCATAGACTATCCAGAAGACATGTCTTCTGGGTTGGTTATGGTGAAACACACTCACAAATTATGAAAACAACTTTAAAATAATCTCCTTGCTGAACCTATAATTCTTGGAGAAAATGGTAAAAAGAAACTATGTTTAGATAGATTATGTTTACAATTTCTGTTTTTCTAATTGAACTTGAGATATCTATTCAGAAATGCTCCCACGGTGTCAGTACCACAGTTGGTCGCGTCAAAGCCAGGAAATTTAAAACCGTGCCACCAGTTTCGGAACCATTTTGAAGTTGCCTGGGACACACTTTCGCACTGAACCACACCTTTTGCCTTTGTCATTGGGCTCCCTAAACAGGTACCACTCGTTACTTTAGTAGTCGAGGTCTCGTCGATATTGTTTTCGGCAATAAAAACGATAGATTGTTTTGAAACAGGATCACACACAGCTTTCCAGAAATATTTAGGGGCGGTGATCTTCCCAACTTTATGTGTCCACCTCCTGGCCCATTCCCAGTATGTGGCTTTTCCCGCTAAAGAATGAGAAGTAGATGTGAAATTAAAACTACAGCAGTCCATGTCGGTGAAAATGGTGCTGACTGCAGAGCCCCCATATACTCACTTAACTTACCCAAAGTATGCTATAAATAAAACAATGCTTTGTTCCGAGGCTTTCTTACAAATATTTTTTTTAATTCCTATTCAATTATTTTTTCATTGTTTTAGAACAAAGCAAACAGTGTCTGGAATTTTTGGTCATTCGTTGTTCAAACACATGAGTGTTCAAATCCCGTTAGGAATTTGGATTGTTGAGATCTCATAATCACTAACAAACCTACAGTACATGGGATCTTCATGATTTTCATTCTCATACTGTGGCCCAAGGCAACAAGACCCTGGGTTTTTACGTAGACGCTTCAATTGTGTTTACATAGGAGTGACAGGACATGATCAAATGAAGTTACTGTAATGATGATTTGTGCGCTTCTGTTCTGCTAGCAGGTGTGGTCTCCTCAATCGTGCTTATTGGTTTACATACACTGGAGGATATACAGAGGCTAGCGGAGCCACACGTTTTCTTCTTAACTGTTCCCGACCCTATACTTTGTCCCCGACTACAAATCATGCTTAGCCTAGCAAAAACTATGGGCACAGTGTTGTTTTCAAGCGTTTCTGAATATGTCATTTTCAAATTTGAATGTTTTCAAACTGAAACTGCATCTGTCTTTATAGTATTTTCCCCAGATAAATGCCTTTTATACACGTTGAAATTTTCTTTTTACACCTGTTCCGATATTTAAAACGTTAGGTCACCAATTGGCAAATATTTATTGGCCAGGGCTAACAGCGTATTTGTTGCTTCTTTGCCTAGCACCAGTTCTGTCACACCGCACGTCGCCGATGCATATTTTTCCATCCAAACAAACGTAAATATATGCAATAATGAATTTCAGTCAACGAAACATTGTTTCAACATGCACGAGGGAAGCCATTGAGACTTAGGATCTTAACCAATCTTCGGAGGGGGCATGCACCACTTCCACTACCTCTGGTTTAGGGCCTTGTATGGTTTTGTTACGGTGTGAGGAACTTAAAAATTCGTAGCTTCGAGTTGTGGGATTGCAGTGAAAGGAGGGGGGAGGCGAGGTCCTAGGGGAAGGAAGAATGGAAACAAAATTCTATACTTGCCTGTTCCTGTAAAAACATAAACTCCATGTTTAACTGCATCAACATAGTTCTTGACAGCGTTCTCCACTGAAGCCCAGTTGCCTGCATTGAATGTTTGCCATTGTGGAGCAACGTTAGTAATAATGAATGTAAGATCACGTCTATCTTGGGTATCGAAAGCTCCATTTGGAGTCAGATGACCTCTCGAACAAAAGAAGTCACCGCTCGCGTTCTGGGGTTTACTATAGTCTCCCACTTGTGCCTGTGGATTTGGAGCTAAAAAAACCATAGTTGAATCAATGAGAAGTTCGACTCGGTAGGATTCGGGCAAACTTTACCAGATTGATATGTGACGTTGAAATTGTGACCCTGAAGTACAACAAGCAGTAACGCAAGCATTATCTGTCTTGAGCAGCCAAGCAAGCAGTAACGTAAAATTGTGTTTCTGCTGAAACGTCAGATCATCTTGATCAAGTTTGTTAGTAACACAGCTTTACTTACTTTACTTACCAGTCCAGTGCTCTTATTGTAGATAATGTAGTTGGCAACCGGTAGGAAGAATAAAGAGTTGGGAGGGCATGCAAAATAGTATAAGACAGAAAAGCTGGCCCTTCACACCCTCCGAGATTCAGGTATTGACGGTTTCTACTGCCAACATTTCCATTTTTGGACATGGGTCTATTTTCAAAACAAGACTCGTTAGATTTTTTCTGGAAAAATTATCTCATATGTCAACAATAGCAATGTACAAAATTTGGGAGCAGTTTCGGAAACGTGTGGTGGAAAAGGATTGATTCAACAAAGCTTTTAAAGTTTAGAGGGTAGCGCCGTCACTGAAAGTTAGTTTGACGGAAAGTAAGTGCTCAAACTCATCAATAATTCACCGTTTCGTTGTCTTGATACAACGGTAATAAACACCCATAAACTCAACTTTCGCGTTGACTTTCTCTTTAAATACTGGTTTGTTTGAGAAGCTATATCATACACTCGAAGTCGTTTATTATAACGATTTAAAAACACCTCAAAGTATGTTAAAAAACTCGGCTAGCGCCTTGTTTTTCAACACACTTTTCGGTGTTTCAATCACTATAATAAACTCCTTCTCGTGTATGACATATTACTTGACAATCATTTATGAAGTTTCTCAACCCAGGTTTCGTTTTTGCTTAAAAAAATCGCTGTAATGTTTCATCCAAACATATTTGTAATCACGATTTTATCCACGAATTCGAGAGAGATCTTTGAGTGATGGAAGAAATATTGTTTCCACCAGGAAAAGATAAAATTAATATCTTCAAGTCACCATCTAATATTCTTTTCATTATATACAAACAACACGGGTAAATCACGTGATCCGTATCTTCACTAGTGAGGATATCGAAAATACCTTAATGTATATTTGCTAGTAAACCACTCGCTTCTGTAAAATAAATCACCTTATTATATGCACAAGCGTATTTTACTAGAAACTAAATTACTCGTAGTATCCATATTACACTACATCCTGGTTCCGAGTGACGTTTTTCTCGTATGTCACGCTCGCGAGTGACATACGAGAAACGCGCCACTCGGTAGAGCCCAATCACCACCGTGTTATATCCCCTTTTTATTCCACGAGGCAAACACTGTTGTTTCCTAAATTACTCTCCCTACAAAACTAATATATAGCCCTATTGCCCCAAATTTAAATATAGCTAAATAAGATAAAATTCTCAAATTAAGATGTAGCCTCAATTACAATAAAACAGCGAAAACTGGTAGGTCTGATATACCTACCATATGATCCCTTGTCCTCTTCCCAGTTCGGTCGTTTTGTTTTCCCTGAAATCCCAGTGTATGGAACGAGGTAGGCAGTAAATTCAGGTATTAAGGTCTCAGTGTTGTAACATGAGATGAACTGAGCATCAGCTGGACGATCACTGTTAAGGCCATAACACAGTCCATAATGCTTTGGTGAGCTGCAGACGTCGGTTGGTGAGGTTTTGAGAACACCGGCTGCAATCCATTTCTGAATCATACACTTATCAAAGTCGTTGTCGAAGGCATATCTTTCTGCAAGCGGAATGGTCCTCTTGTAGTTTTCTTCATCGCCTTCTGAGGTGGAATCAAAGTAATACGATTGCTGATTAATGCTTGTTAATACATTTGTCATACAGTTATCTATAATTTCCATCTCCCTATTTCATCTTATATCTATATTTCTATCGCTATTCCTATCTTTATCTCTGCTCCTGTCTCTATCTCTGTCTCTGTTTCTATCTCTATCTCTGCCCCTGTCTCTATCTCTATCTTTGTCTCTATATCGGTCCCTATCTCTATCTCTGCTCCTGTCTCTATCTCTGTCTCTATATCGGTCCCTATCTCTATCTCTGCTCCTGTCTCTATCTCTGTGTCTATATCGGTCCCTATCTCTATCTCTGCCCCTGTCTCTATATCTATCTCTGTCTCTGTTTCTATCTTTATCTCTGCCTTTTCCTGTATCTCTATTTCTGCATTTGCCTCTATCTTTATATTTATATCCCTATCTCTATCTGTGTCTTTATATCTGCCTTTTTCTCTTTCTATATTTATGTCTTTATGTTTATATTTCGGCCTCTGTCTTTCCTAGTCTGGCGCTATCTCTGTCTCTAGAATAGAATATAGAATATACAATCTTTATTTTGACACGGTAGATTGATCACGAGTATAAATACAAATAGGAAAGTATATGATACAGAAAATGGATAAAAAGTACAACTACATAATTTATAATTTACTATCATAGTAATTCAACTAATTATGTCTTTGTTAAACATGCTTTCAATGAATGCCGTATATCATGCTAAAATGAGTCATTCAATGATTGGTGCAAAGAAACTTTACAGCCTGGCCAAGGATTACTGAGATAATTTGCTTGATGCAGCCCCGCGGTCATACTATTCCAAAGGAATATAACTGAAACTGTTTTAGGTAATCAGTTCAGGGCAGAGAAATAGCAGGTTTTCCTTCAGTGTCTCAATAGTGACACTACTACCGCCTTGGGGTTGGGATCCAAGTTTAACAAAGAGATAGTTCGCAACTTGAAAACGTCAGAATTCGAGCAGTGCGATTTTGTAGCTATGGTGTACGATGTTCCACATTATAGTAATCATTATATATTCAAACTGCATTCTTGTTCCTGATTGGCCAAAAATTGTCGGATAATTCTCAATATCCTGTAAATTTCACCTTATTTCGCTACTGACGTGTCAGCGTGGGATAAATAGTTTCTTTTGGACCGAAGTTCGGTCGAAAAAATTTATTGCACGCTGTAGAACCCAAGCACTCAGCGCGGCCGGAAGCTTGAAAAAAGGCGCGCTAAAACTTAAGCAGAAACAAAATAGCTTGTTGTAGATTATCCTCGTTAAACCATAGGCGGCCCGGGTTTTTAATATTTTCTATTAGCTTTCTTTGATATATTCCCTTGATAAAGCTTGAACGCTTCGCGTTTTTCTTGTTTTTATTCACTTGATAACGCTCGCTCCGCGTTGTTAAATTCTTCAACGCTCCGCGTCACGCTCGCCCGCGTGCACTTGCGCACACAAGGCCGTATTCCAGTGGTCTATTCCGTCTAATATATTGACAAGGTTAGCAAATTTTACAAATGGAAATATTTTCATAAATTACGAACTATAACTCTAAACACTAGTAATTAACACTACTAAACATAACTTTAAACACTAGTAATTTTACTACATTCCCACAAAGTTTTAACTTCAAAAGTAATTTCTAAGCATGTAAGACTTTTACTTTGGAAGCTAAAAAGGCCGCCTTCAAAACACAATACAGTATATACAGCTTGAATCCTTGGGCGTATTTTACATGATTCCAATCTTCTATTGGCCTGTTTGTGGACATTACACAGCAGATATCCGTCATGTTTCCGTCGGCTACTGTAAGTGATACAAAGTGTTGCCAAAATAATAAAGAGTTTCCAAAGTAGACTATAAAGCCCATAAAGCACAGTTGAGCAAGTTTTCCTTGACAAGTTTTACTTGCGGGTGTGTATAACGGAAAAGTTTTCCTTGACAAAGTAAAATCATAGTAAATATATATTAACTATCTTAAAAGCTAGTAATACCAGTTATATTTCGGGTTAGGGTTAGGATAGGGGAAGGGTGTGGGAAGGGTTTATTTAATAAGTATTTAAATTTAACTACAGTCACTTTATGACCAGCAGTTTTACTAAATTGCAAGCTGCCGGTCATTTAGTGACCGCGTTATAAATATTATAACAAACTTTATATATTGAAATATATGTACATATGTTGACATCTGCTTTTACTAAATATCGATCTACAGTTCTTCTGTACCAACAAGTGCAGAATCAGTGTTCATGGAGACATGTTTCAGTGTTACTATTATAAATATTTATACAAATTGCATGTAGTCTAAGACCTGTAATGAGTTTGTATGCATTTCATTTAGGACAGATACTCTCAACTGTTTTAGGGTAAATTTATCCGGGGCGAAATACCTGAAAATCACCACACCCAGAAACAGCACTATCGACATAGCTCTATCTCCTGAACCATGAAAGCGCAGACTTTCTGAAGTGCTTATCGTGTTTAGAGTGGCCACTTTTAGGGGACGTCATTGCATAGTGAAATGTGTCTAGGTATAATATTTTACAAGAAAATGACTATGCACCATCCCAGGTCAAGTGCTAATTATACATCACATTTCTTTATACACCTTAGAAAGGCTATCATTTCCTAAATATTTTTGTCGTAGGATAAAAAACTATACTTATTTCAATATAATACTAGAATATTTCATGAGGGTTGATATTGTTTAGTTGAGATCAGAGGAGGAATGGTGAGATAAACCACAGTTTTAAACCACATTATTATTCAATATTGAAATTTTCAACAAACATTTCATGAAAAATTGTGGATTTATATTGCCATTTTTCCGCTGAAAATCTCGTATTTTTAAAGGTATGTTTTTATAATTTACCTATGAATATAATTTAACGATTTGTGTCATGTTTGGTGAATTGATCGCGGTTTAGACATTGTAATCGCGCATGGTATTTGCCTATGTTTCGGGTGTGAGAAAAGTGGCTTTGTTATCTGCCGGATGTTATTTTACATATGAAAGAGGAGATGAATAAAATGGGGTATTTCTGCTGTATTTTAAAATATTGTGAGTCTATATTGCGCTTTTCACCCCGAAAACTTCGTATTTTTGAATGTATGTTTTTATAGCTGTTTTATATGTGAATCTATTTGAACGATTGACTTAAATTTTTTGTTTATTTATCGCGCTTTACTTATCCGAATATCTCATTATATTTACCATTGTGTCGGATCAGTACGGAAGCCTCGAAAATGACATGACAACATGTGGAGGTAATACGGATAATCCAAGAGAAAATCATATGAAGGTCACATCATTGAAATCAGGGAATGATTTTCTTTGTATTGATACCATAAAACCCGAATTACCTCCTGAAATAGGCAAGATATTATGGTTTTAATATGGCATGTTTTTTGCTTTGTTCTGTTGATATACCGCCGTATGGCGGGAAGGACAGAGGGCCATGGCCGACGCGTGCTTCTGAAATGAGATGATACCTTCAGATGAGCTTAAATTTCATATCTTTATTCGACATATTATTTTGTTTATTAATTATTTAATTAACATATTTGTACCCAAATCTGAAGTCTCAACTGAGCAGATTTCAGTGCTTTTCTTGGGCTTGGAGAACATAGCCAACTCTTGCTCTTTTGAGTCATGCAAAGATAAATTTTACCTGTGTTTTATTCCAAGCAAAAATAGTCAACTTGACTATGACGATTATTTTCTCCACGTTCTACCTTTTATATGAATATTCAAGGTAGACAAGACAATAACATGTGGTTCAAGTTCATAGACCTGTTGCATTTATCTACCACCACTGGATAATTATGATACAAACATTTTGTATGATAAATCCTTCATTTTTTGAATGGATAAGAGTGAAGTCCATCTCAAAGATATTTAATATTGGACTTGCTTCGCATATAGCCCATTCAATACTAGCACATTCAATGGGAAATAATAAAGGTTCTCAAGCTTCCATGCTTTATCACCAAAAGTACACCTACTGGACAATCCTCATTGCTGTAGCAAATCATGTCATTGATTCAGTGTCTCGATTGATCTGACTTAAGTGACCCTCCGACACTCAAATGACTAACTTGTGATTCAAGCTTGAGTTAACTTGATACAACAATGATAATTCGTAAATGGCTATCCCTTTAGGTTCATACAATATATCACATGGTGTAAACATTTCTTTGATATTTTTTCCCAAAATTAAAGATCATTATATAAATCATTAAATATATTATACTTGTTCGAATATATTACCCTGCATCCAACTACCTCATGAATATCAATCTCAATTTTGAATATTTTTGGAAAAAAATATAGTGTAGTACACTGTATATGATGAATATAAACAGTTAGTATATTCTACTACATATGTTATTTACTGTCATTTAACCAGTCCCAACCGAAAATATCCTTTATTTGACGATTGTAAGGCAATTATAAAGGACTGTACGAGACTATAAATACTGTAGAATATGCATGCACATACATTCACACAACATTGACAACAACAGCCAGATGGGAAACCTTGTGTATAAACAGTATCATGTTAAATTTCAATGATTATATATATCAAATAATTTTCAATAGTTGGTATTGAAAATAAAATCCGCTACTACTAGTAAAACGTTGATTACCTTACCTTGAGAATATTAAATACTGAAAATGTATTCGATATCGTTTTATATTGTGCGACAGCCAACCAAATAATACACGACTCGCCCCGGCGAATTGATAATATGTTTAACATGTGCGAAACCGCAATGCATCACGGTATACTGACCGAACCTCCTCTGAGTTGAAATTTAGTACCGTTTAATAATTTCACTTACCCCCCGCCAAAACACGATTTCAGCCATACTTTGCAGTTTATTTGCGTTTTATCACCGAGCCTCGCAAATATTATCCACAAGAACATAATGATAGTTGACTAAAGAATAATCCAACCAAGTTTCGTCAGGTTTTGAAGTAGTGCAATGTGTTTATCTTCGATATTTGTAGAATCGATGTTTTTGCTCAGTTATCGCTCCGGTGCAATGTTTTGCAGCTTCTCTTCTCGATTTATCACATTTTTTCGTCTTCAAATCTATTTAGATTTATACAGTATCCAAAATTAATGCACATTTTAATTGTTTTCAATAGGTTATTATTTTTAAGAAACGGCTTGCTGAAATGAACGCTACGTCATTATTATGTTCATTAAATGGAACAGGAGGTTATTATTTTAAATAATGACCTCCATTATTTAAAATAATGACCCCCATTTTTCGCTTGAATAAAAAATGAACTATTACAGGTTACAACTTTGCTTTTTACCAATCCAAATTTACACTACAACAACTTGCTTTTTAAAACATCATTTTCCATCAAGCTTCGAACATTCTATATGCCCACATCGCTTTCTTCTTAGTATTTTCTGGGATACTTCGCGAAGCCAACTCGATCATACTTTTACTGCTGCATATCTCAAACTGGTCAGACGTATTTTGTTGTTCTATTGCAAAACATAAATAATCATTACTTTATCTACGCAATAATCACAATCATTAATGCTTTTTACCAACTATTCAACGAAACTTTAGGCAATTTTCACCGTTTCTATCTTTCGTGATTTTTTCCAGCCGCAATGCATCGACCATCACTATCCACCTGGTTTGGGCTTTCCAGAGAACTTCTCCGCACTTCGAACAAATCCAGTGACTGGGAAAGTATTCCATCCAGCCCGTCGTCTTCCAAATATACACAGTCCCTATCATTTGTCTGTTTAACCTCATTATCAAACTCTTCGTCAAACTCTTCATCAAGAAAACTGAAATCTTGCCTTCTCAATCTAGACATCCTCACTCCACAAAGATCAATAAAATAATAACAAAATAGCTGTTGAAAACAAGCAGCGTGTGAATCTTAATTTTCCACAACAATGGACTTGTAACTCGCTGGATACTTTTCTTTGTTCAAAAACAACCACAATGTGCATTAATTCGGATTACGCGCTCGGTCATTATTTTTCAATAATACCTCGAGCTCGGGCATTATCCTATACATACTTGACAGTGCAAAGGTTCCAATCGAAAAATTAAACACAGAGCTTCCAAACCGTTTGAGTTTACTACCCCAAACGTTTTATAAACATTAATAAAAAACATGAAGTTTAAAGAATATAATAGGCAATACCAGCTATAGCAAAGCATGCTGAGGAAAAATAGTTATTCTTCCATTTCGCGCGAAATGGCGGACGGAAAATGTGTATTTTACAGGAAGCTATACTTTTTAATTCTCATGCTTTGTCTTTCGCTCCAAAGACTGGTTTAAAAGTTATATTTTTAGCAGAGGTTATCAGGACTCTTAATCGTAAGTTTAAGCGAAATCTATTCGATAATTCGCGAGAAAATTGCTTTCGAGTTGACACAGGAGTGAAGCAAATTTGGCAAAAAGCTGGCTTCGAACACTGCTCTGTCGCACGTTTTGAAGTAAATATTAAAAGTGGTCGGTAAGGGCACTGTAAACAATTTACCATTTCAAATCGAGCTCTGTAACAAAGGAATCTAGATTTCTTGTTTTTATGTATTTCTAACTGCTTGATTCCTACGTACAGGCAGAGTAAAAATCAGTAAATCACAATTTTTTTGCCGAATTTTTGTTAACATGTCTCAGAGCCATGGCTTCACTTTGATATGGTTTGTCGCGAAAACAAATCCGGTTTACTAGCAACTTTCTCGTTATTTCCGAAGAGTATGGACCAGGGCCGGATTAACGTTGCGCGAGGCCCGTGGCAGATTTTCAGCGCGAGGCCCCCAACCCCCCCCCCTCGTTATGAAAACCTTTGAATTCAAAGACAGACAAAATTGTTAAATAACTGTTTTCAATTTTATCCGCAAATCATCGCAATTTCGCAGCCAAGCTATCTCCACCAGGATTTCTGAACAATTTTCCGTTACGTTAAAACTTGTTTCAAACATCAATGAAATCTTTATATTTTGCTAATTTCGGTGCTTGAACAACCTGAGTTAATTGCGACGATTTGTTGGATATAATTGGGTCTTACAAATACATTTTCAGTATCCAACAACAAACATAACAAATCGTTAACGATTAACATGGCTAAAAATAGCTAACAAAATGTCATACAAATCAAATGTACATTGGCACAAGCATTGGTGTCTATAATGTAGTCTACAATGAGTCAATCCGAAGATGCCCTATAAACGTTATGCCTACGCGATTTATTCATTGCGAAATCATTAATAAGCGATGTCCCAATAGAAAATGGTCGTGTTCTCGTAAAATTGGGCGTGGCACAGTAAAGCGCGAGGCCCCCATAAGCGCGAGGCCCCCATAAGCGCGAGGTCCCCATGAGCGCGAGGCCCACGGCATATGCCGCATCTGCCACGTGGTTAATCCGGCCCTGGTTGGCGGTCAAACGCAAGCGAGAGTTGCAAGTCTTATGAATCTCATCGTCGTTTGACCAAGATCTGTATTATATAAGTTAGGTAAAAAAATATTATTTTTTTGTCCGTCCATATTAGAGAGCGATTTTCTCCGAGAGCAAATGATATCCACAACAGGCAAGTACAAAACTACCTGATCCAAAACCAAAACCAAATAATAAGATTACAAATAAATGTAATTAGATTATAATTGGGAAAACGAGTGCTCTTGATTACCTTGGAGAAACAAGTACGCTTGATATATAAATTTAGTCAATTATACGAAAAATGGAAACTTTACAAAAAGGTGTATTACAATTTACAAACAATGCGCTTTACCTACGGGTGATGTTGCGAAAGCGAGACAAACTCCAAAGACGAGAATTATGAATCTTGTCAAAGCCATGGTTGAAATATGAAAGCTTGAGCCAAAACGCAAAGCTAAATACTTGCGGTCTGTTTCTTTGAGCTCGCCCGCAACAATCGAGTAGGATTTTCAGCTGTCAGCCATGTTTAAACACAGAACTAACAAATACTGGTGTAGGTGTGTTCAGTAAGTTATACCTTACCGAGACGAAAGCTGGGGAAATATTCGGTTAAGGTGAAATATCATTCGCTTTTTAACAGATCATGTTTTAACCCTATATCTATATTTCAACCCTATAGCTATATTTTAACCCACGCAGCTTTCAAATTCACTCGTATACATGACAACAACAGAATATCTTACAAAAATTCATATTCTGTAACTAAGCAGTTATTTGACTCGGAATGGTTGCTGACTCTTCAACAACAGTCTAGCAAACTACACTAATATATTTTAACGCTGCGCTCGCCAACGGTTCGACCAGGTAGGCTCTTTATGTAGCCCTACACGAAATGTATAATTTAACCCCCAACCTCCACCCTAACCCCAACCCTAATCCTATATATAATCACAGATATAACTCGTGTAGGGCTACATAACGAACCAACCTTCGGCCACGGTACGACCGTGATTAACCGCTGTTTTTAGGTCATTTCTGCACAGTACTGCAGTATAGAAAAGTTCATTTTGAAAAAACCAGCCAAGCGTTTTGAAATTATTCCTTTAGGATTATCATTTCAGATCCGAAAATACAATGAACCAGACTTGGAAAAAGTGTTCAATGTTCCTCGGATCCTAAATTTGCCTTTTTCAAATGTTCCCCAAATTCGGCTCAAATTAAAAGTGAAAAAATTGTTTTTAATATGCACAATTATACACAGAAGAAAGCCAGGAAAATGACTGTCACACTGATAGCCAGAAGACAGAGAATATTTCAGCTAAGGAAGAGAATATTTCAGCTGAGGAAGTTCTTCAGATGAAGTATTGAGGAACAATATTCCTCTCGCTTCACTCGAGTAGAATCTGGATCTCAATTATATTGGTCGCAAAATTGCTGAGGAAACAAAACAATGTTCAAATTCCATTAACAGGATATGAAGAACACTTCGCAATCTCAAAATAGGCTCAGATGGCAGATAACTAAACATGATTCCTTAAAATTCTCCCTTGATTGTTTAAAGTACGCGTGAAAAATTCAAAATGTTCCTCAATCGTGTTGCTAAGGCAAGTGTTCCTCAGGATCTAAGATCCCGAGATCCCACCTTTTCCCAGGTCTGCAATGAACACCCTTAAGCCCCCGTCAAACGAGAACAAGAGTTGCTAGAAAGTTGACGCGAGTGAGAGTTGCAGCTCATATTCACATTGATTATACATAAAATGATTTAATATAATG
The DNA here is from genome assembly GCA_016169945.1 of Trachythela sp. YZ-2020. Classification (NCBI taxonomy): domain Eukaryota; kingdom Metazoa; phylum Cnidaria; class Anthozoa; order Malacalcyonacea; family Clavulariidae; genus Trachythela; species Trachythela sp. YZ-2020. Next base: position 112,799 of record JADLSH010000312.1, on the reverse strand, counting down.
GAAAACAACACTAGTTGTGCAAAGTATAACAGCTGATTAATATACAGCGACCCGCTTTGTGTTGACCGAGTTTGAATCATGCCGAATATAATGTCACTACAGACTAAGGCTGCTTAAACATTGATGTACTTATTGTACAAATATTGTACCAACCAAGTTTTCTGCCGGCTTGTCCATGAAATAATTTAGTTGTCTTGGAATTAGACCATATATTTAAGAAAAAACAGACACCAAGATGGTAATTCGCCATACTTCTAGCCTTTTAAGAATGTAAATACCGATTGGCCAAATCATATACAATGTAAACCTATAAGAATAACTACATTAAAAGCCTCTAATATTATATACATATGCAATTTAATATTTTTGATGTCTAACGGCGAAAATGCCCTTTACTATAGCCATTAATTATATATGCACGGCTTTATTCCAATTCCACATAGAAATAACTATGTCTATGAAACCAATTATGGTTAATAATTATGCCTAATACAAAGCATGCCCAAAGCCTCCTACAGACGAGCAATTATATAAGTTTTCTATGACAAGTTTTTATATGGCAAGTTATGTTTGATCGTCTGCATGTATACGCAACTTTGGCAACTTTTTCTATGAAAATTTTTTGAACAAGTATCCGGGGCCGGACGCGCGAGGCCCGTGGCAGATTTTCAGCGCGAGGCCCCCAACCCCCCTCCCCCCCTCGTTATGAAAACCTTTGAATTCAAAGACACACAAAATTGTTAAATAATTGTTTTCAATTTTATCCGCAAATCACCGCAATTTCGCAGCCAAGCTATCTCCAAATTGGTCCCTAAATTCGCGAGGCCCCTAAATTCGCGAGGCATCTGAATTCGCGAGGCACCTAACATGGGCGTGTCCCAATAGAAAATGGGCGTGTTCTCGTAAAAATGGGCGTGGCACAGTAAAGCGCGAGGGCCCCATAAGTGCGAGGCCCGCGGCATATTCCGGATCTGCCACGTGGTTAATCCGGCCCTGGTATGTACTGTAAAATACTTTTGCTTTGCTGTTGACTTTGGCTTGGCTTTAAGTTTGGTTGTGGCCACATGTGTTTATAGAATAGTTGCAAAATTTAGTGTTTTGGCCTTTTGGTTGCCGTGTGTATGCAAAAGGTTGTATTTTTAAGAAGCCCTTCATTAAAATAACTGAAAATATATTATATGCAGAGCCCTTTGTCAGCCCACTACTCCAGACAATGAAATCACAAGATGTTTTGCTCCAGTGATTGCTGAAAGTTGTTAATAAACAGCCCTTTGTCCCATGATATACTGTAGTGCTCCTATAATTGTTAAGAGACTGTTCATAAGAACCATGCTTGCTATGCTCAAACCAAGATTACTTCATATATTGTTTTGCATAAATCTGTTACCTTGGCGTCCAGTATCGGCTGCGGCAAAAATATACAACACTGCTAGTCCGACAACATTCCGAAGGCTTGTGGTTGCAGCCCATGACGGCCGCTTGCTAGGTGTACATGCTAGGGGAGGTGAAAAATTTTTTAGGGCAGGTGCAGTGTCCGAGCCCCTGGAAGAGTGGGTCCTTGGATTTTAGACTTTAAGAAATACTTCCGTGGAGTAAAATTTTTTTTGTATGTAATGTATGTATGTAATGTATGTATTATCTTTATGTATGGGGCTTCGGTGGCGCTGTCGTCAGAGCAAGCGCCTTTCACCTCTGAGTTGTGGGTTCGATTCTCGCTGGGGACTCTACTCATGTGAAAAGAGTAAGTCAGCGCTCTGGCGAAAGTCGTGGGTTTTCTCCGGGCACTCGGGTTTCATCCCGCTGGGAAGCTGACTGGGTGGGTTAGGATATATAGATTAGGAAAGTAATGCTGCAGTCAGACCTCAACATACCCAGAGAACTAGCCTGCCGTAACTCAATAGGAAGGCCATTCCAGAGCACCGTAAAGAGAGCACCGTTGCGCACACCACGGCTTGGCACCTCATTCTAAAATGCGTCTCTCAAGCTCTTAATGAGACAGACGTGAGACCCTTGCAAGGTACTGTGATGTATTTCTTTGATGTGTTTCCACATTTTGCAAATAATATAGCCTAGGAAATATTCAAATGAAGTTTAAGATAGTGAATATACCATAGATATAGGAGACATACAGCTATTTCAATTAAGGTTGTCCCCGAGCAAAGCGGAAAAGTCGAATACGAGCGCTAAAAGCTTGCTGGGAACCAAGAATTTGACAAACCTAAGTGGATTCCTAAGAAATTAGCAATGAATAATTTCAAAGTAGAAACGTATTAAATGTTTTGTGGGCTGTTCTTTGTGGGTAATTCCTTTGAGACGTTTTTATGCATCAGTGGCTCAGACTCCTCAGAGCTGTGAATGAATCAAGGTGGCATTTATGGCTGACATACAATTTTGTGATGGAACAAGTTCGAGGCATTTTCCGCTACGTTATTAACGACAGGAGTCACGAATAATCATAGGTTTTGCAGCACGTTTAATTGCAAATTGGTATACAGGGTGTATAAAAAACAAACTTTCGAAATTAACATATACATATTCTTAAATAAACCATAAGATTTTATACCCTTGGGAATTTAAATGTCTTCTAATCGTATGAGTAGCATAAAGTCTTGTACTTAAGAACAATATGTTAATAATTTTTTGGAGATTCCCAGCAAGCCTTCCGCACTCGTATTCGACTTTTCCGCTTTGCTCGGGGACAACCTTAATTGAAATAGCTGTAGATTGCTGACTCGTAATACGTCACTATATTGACGTAACGCCAGCTCCCGAACTTTTAGCAAGGCGAATTTCCCAAGCAGCATTGACACACAATGATCTCGTGAAACAACATGACTGGGCAACCATGCGCCTAACCATAAATCGGGTCTAATCCAATCGGGCCATATAAAACCATTATGAATTTTAGAATAACTTCAAATACACAGAAATATTGATCGAGAAAAGAGCTAGATCAGTATGGGTCGTACAAGGAGGAACTGTCCTGTGCTCGGTTGTGGAAGCACAAACCTTGCAGGACTAGCCAATCATCTCGATCAAGTCCATGGTATGGATACCGACGAACGTGCTAAATGGTTAAAATGGAGTAAAATTTGGATTTGTCTACCCTTACAAGAAGCAATCGCAAACGATAAATAATTAAATGTGGAAAAAACTCTGGGAAGATTAATAAAGCGACAAGAGGAAATGGCAACAAACTTTAATAACTTTGCAAGAGTGCAATGTAGTAGAAAATCTGTAAGGAATAGACCACAAAAAGAAACTATATTAAAATCCTCTACTTAAAATAGAAAAATCCAAAACAAAGAAACGAAAGTACCGTAGCAACACAGAAGAACTGTCCACGAAGTACAAACGTAACTTGTACACCTTACTAACGCTGTAATAGAAATTTAAGGCAATAAAGTGTTTAAAATTAATTATACGTATATATTTATTGACTAACAATGTACATTGTACAATATTTTCCCGTCCTATAATTATATATTCTCAATTTATTCAAATTTTTCAGCTAGAAAATCTTAATTACCGCTAATGACTGACAAATGAGTTACAGCCTAACAACGCATAGCAAGGCATAGAATTGTGTTAGTTTTCTGTTTGTTGATACGCTTTTCTGCGTGCAATATAAATATTATTTTCGTGTAAACAATCTGTGGGCGAATATTATGGCATTAGGTTTTAAAAATCCCAAAGAAAGAGGGTTCGAGTCCTTCTCTTGGGGAACATTTATTTAAAATCATTTTTTTAACTAATATTCTTGATAAGCTTTTGTTACGATTCATCTCTTGACTCTTAAATTGTTCACCAGTCGCTTTCACATTATATATGAAAATAGGTGGTAAAGAAAAAAAACGTCTCGGCAAGAGACTCTAGTAGATCCTCTTCGTAAAACTCCCGTCTCTTATGACACACATATTTCAAGACACACTGTAGCTCGTGGTTGTCAGGACGCTCATGTAACTCCATTAAAGAATAGATAAACGCGGAATCTGGATCTTTCTCAAATTGCTGCAAATGCTCGAATAAATCTCTCTCAACCTTCAGTTTCAGTTTTCTATGCGACGTCAGCGAATTCATACCAAACCATACACTTCTCTCTGATTCTTTCAATCGCTTGTAAACCATAGATTTGCCATCTCTCATACAGGTCCATCATAAGGCAATCGTGTTGTCTTTGACTTTGACAAAATATATAGGGACGCTTAACTATTGTGACGTGTCAGCATAGTGACTGTTTTGCCCAAACGCGCCTAAACTCGCCTTGCATATCATTATGACGTCAATACGCTATTGTGACGTGTCAGCATAATGACTGTTTTGCCCAAACGCGCCCAAACTCGCTTTGCATATAATTATGACGTCAATACATAATTAATTAATGTGCTCCCCCTTTGCTCCCCCTCAAAATGTTTATGTTAAAGATGTTGCACACTCTTATAATTATGCTAATGTTCATGTCTCCCCTATATTATATATGTGAATGATGCTGCACACTCTCATATGCTAATGTTCGTGCTCCGCCCCATATGTTAATGTACCATATGCTAATGATGTTTGAATTTTTAATGATGCTCCCCCTTGCCCCCCCCTCTGCTACCCCTCACAAAAGGGGCTCGAACGGCCTGTATATTACTACTCAGCAACCAACACACTAATTTTTGAAACTATTCTATAAACACATGTGGCCACGAGCCACAACCAAAAATATAGCCAAGCTGAAGTCAACCAAGCAAAGCAGAAGTATTTTACAGTCAATACTGTTCGGAAATAACGAGAAAGTTGCTAGTACACCAGGTTTGTTTTCGCTACAAACCATATCAAGTTGAAGCCATGCCTCTGGGACATGTTAACAAAAATTCGACCAAAAATTGTAATTTTTAACTGCCTGTACGTAGGAATCATGCAGTCAGAAATGCATAAAAACAAAAAATCTAGATCGTTGAACGTCGCTTGCGCCGTAATTACGATCAGTTGTTTCACTGTAAATATCTCCAGACGTGTTTATTCTCTGGCAACAGGACACGCGTCATTCGTTAGCTTATGACTTCCTCTTTAAAATGATATTTAGTTTGTCCCGGTTCATTTTACCTATCCAAATTAATTTGCATACATGTCTAAAAATTATCTAAAAATTTTACAATTATTGTTGAAATAAAGAGAATTACAATTATTGTTGAGCAAGACTTATTATTTTCGAGCACATGTTAATACACAAATTCTAGCTCATGTAAAAAGGAATATTATTGGAAAGTTTCATTGCATTTGAAGAAGTAGAAGTATTTGTTTTTATTTTTTGAATGTCGCATATAAAATGCCGAGATCGTTAAATTTCATTCCCGCAGGCGCAATAAATTACGAAATGCCATATAAGGTCAGTGTTGATTGCTATAAACCAATGAAAATCCGCAATCTAGGCAATGATATCACGAGGATTCGATTGCCGGTACTTTCAATACGCTAGGGTGCAAAGTCGCGGAGATTTTAGGTTCCGAAATTGTCCGAGCGTGCGCCGACAAAACCGGCTTTCGCAATAAATCACAATATAAACGAGAATTGCCGTAAAAGGGCTAGATTAGTCCTATGACTAGGAGTTACTATCGCAAGGAAAATGTTGCCCCCCTCTATCGAGGACAGGGTTTTTTCTATAAACCTGACGAATTCCTGACTTTCAACAGCCCACCTGAGGAGTTTTGTATTTACAACACCTACCCCTGAAGACTGCATCCCCCTGAAGAATGCAATTTTTTACTCAACCCCTGAAGAATTCCAAGCCTAAATAGTCACACCCCATAAAATGCCGAGATCGTTAAATTTCATTCCCGCACGCGCAATAAATTACGAAATGCCATATAAGGTCAGTGTTGATTGCTATAAACCAATGAAAATCCGCAATCTAGGCAATGATATCACGAGGAATCGATTGCCGGTACTTTCAATACGCTAGGGTGCAAAGTCGCGGAGATTTTAGGTTCCGAAATTGTCCGAGCGTGCGCCGACAAAACCGGCTTTCGCAATAAATCACAATATAAACGAGAATTGCCGTAAAAGGGCTAGATTAGTCCTATGACTAGGAGTTACTATCGCAAGGAAAATGCTGCCTTGATGAAGAATTCTTGATGCCCCCCTCTATCGAGGACAGGGTTTTTTCTATAAACCTGACGAATTCCTGACTTTCAACAGCCCACCTGAGGAGTTTTGTATTTACAACACCTACCCCTGAAGACTGCATCCCCCTGAAGAATGCAATTTTTTTACTCAACCCCTGAAGAATTCCAAGCCTAAATAGTCACACCCCTGAAGAATTCCAAGCCTAAATAGTCACACCCCTGAAGAATTCCAGAGTCCTCGATGGGTGGGGGCGGGGGATACGGTATTAAATGGAATAGCCCAATGGTAGGTCAATGTTTCTTTCTGCCACAATGGGCGGATCAATATTTTGTGCCTCAATGGGCTCTACCACAACAGGTAGATTGATTCATTGATATTTTGTGCTACGATCACAGGTACGGGCTCTATGACTACAGCTAGATCACTATTTGTCACTGTCATAGGTGGGGTTGTTTTTGCCTGCACAGGCGATATATTAACTGTGTCGATTGCAGACCGACATATGACATATCTTGTAAGAAAGCATGTTTGAGCCAGTTGAGGCACAAAATATTATTGATCTGCCCATTGTGGCAGGGCCAGTTATGGCACAAAGTAACATTGATCCGCCTGTTGAGGCAGAAAATGAAAACCAAATTTGGTTGATAAATTATGGTATATTTACTTGAAATATGGCTGTGACAAACTTACAAAAATATGGATATATTACATAATCTGTAATGGCCCAATGGGATGGAATTGTCATCGTACATGAATTACTTAACCTCCACGGGTAGATTCATATTATTTGTCATCGTACATGAATAATAAACACCAACTATTGTTGGTATAAAGTTATCTATAGACAAATATTCTACACCAGGGTCTAGGACTAATAAGCCATTACTCAGAGCTTTTAAATACATTTTGTCTCCTTGTATTAAGACATTATTAAATGTTGTTTTAGACCACGCGGACAATGGAATATTTCGTGCTGAAAGAAGCGCCGATAAACTCATAAAAGCACATTGCTTTCCTCTAGAATGAACACTAAACAATTCATCACCTTGATGAATATCGGCAGAAAGAAATAAAGCCATACTCACCTGTGTTTCTTCGGGAAATGTTTGTAGAATTGGCAGAATAAAAAGCTTGTAAAATCTTGAGAGTTGTGAACTTGCAGATCACATGGAACAAAACAATAAAACATTGGCGCGCAATACAATATTTTCTCGCCCTCTCCCCCCATTTTAAAAATTCTCCTTGAGCTCGACTTTCTGCCCGGAATTATGACAACTGACAGAGGCAAGATCGAGATCTCGACTATACATAGGTCGGCGCAAAAGACTGGGTCGAGTGAACTCTGGAGAAACCTTGCCATGTCAAGAATAGTGTCCTGCCTTCGGCAGCAATTACACAAATGGTATCAAACTAAAGGGATTGGAAATCCCCGTCGATTGGTTGTATTTACGAGTTTGTAGTGTGTAAACGAAAGGTAGAAAAGCGAAGTGAATATATAATTAGTTTGTATTATTGTTAATTTGTAAACAAATACAACTACAGAGGTGTTTGAAAGGGGCTAAATCGGCCGCGGAGCGTTGTAAACAAACACAATTTATTTCTCTAAAGAGATCATGAAAGGCTGAATCGAACGGTGGTATTGTCATCTACATAGCATGCACTGACCCGAAGATATAAAAACTGCAAAATTAGTGAAAATATAAGACGATATCGTCTTAGAATTGATAACCTCAAACCATAAAGAGTTCATCTCGAAACAGTAGCACGAAGGTGTCATAAAATGTTCACCGTAAATCATCTTGAAACAACAGCAGGAAGGAAGGGAAAATGTTGACTATTAATCATCTTGAAACAGTAGCAGGAAGGATATTCCTAAATTTTCAATGTAAATAATCTTGAAACAGTAGCACGAAGAATGTAATAAAATGTTCACTGTAAATCATCTTGAAACAACAGCAGGAAGGAAGGAAGGGAAAATGTCATTATAAATCATCTTGAAAGAGTAGCAGGAAAGAAAGATCGGAAGATGTTCAATTTAAATCATCTTGAGATAGTGGCACGAGACATAACCAATTACTTTCTTAGATAGTTTCATCGGTGTCATCGCTGTAAACGATAAATTCATTAAACAGATAACTTCTTTCTTGCTTCTTTCATACCCCCGGCCCTATAGCGTACATCTGCATCGTTATTTTTATTCTTGTTAATCGCTTCGAGAGCTGATAGAAGTGCCGGATAGATGTGCTGGATAAACATGCCCCTGTGAGAGTAAAAAGACTAAGAAAAGGGGGCAATATTCCTTGGGTAAGCCGGGAAGTAAAGGAAAAATTATTTAAAAGAGATGCTCTTAAGCGTAAAGCAATAAAGACAAATAAAGAAGAAGACTGGAGACTATATAAGTCATCTAGAAATGTTGCTAACACTGCTTTGCGCAGTGCTAAAAGAGATTATTATGCAAACAAATTCACAAATAATAAACAGAATCCTAAATATGCTTGGAGAACAATAAACGATATATTAGGTCGAAACAGAAAACAGACTACGATTAATGAAATTAAACTTCCAGGTAAAACTGTTACATCGACCGACGAATTAGTCGACATTTTTAATGATCATTTTAGTAATATTGGCCCAAAGCTTGCTGAGTCTATTCCAAATGACAATGACGTTAGTTTTCGAGATTTTATTACTCAACAAAAATCTAAGACAAAGAACAGTTTCTCATTTCGACCAGTGAGTGTAACATTGGTTTACACTCTTCTAGTTAATTTGTCTACCACCAAAGCGACTGGAATGGATAAAATTTCAGCTAAAATTCTACAAGTAGCAGCTCCAGTTATTGCACCTTCTCTTACTGAGATTTTTAATATGTCAATTGACTCGGATCAATTTCCTTCTGATTGGAAAGCTGCAAGGGTTATTCCATTGTTTAAGAAAGGTCAGCGGTCCATGTTGGACAACTATAGACCGATATCAATCCTTCCTGTAGTAAGTAAACTTATGGAAAGAATTATGTATGATCAAATGTATGAGTATCTTAACCAGAATAATCTTTTCTCAAAACACCAATTTGGTTTCAGACCTTATCATTCCACAACTACTACATTATTGGATTGTACGAACGAATGGTATACCAACATGGACCGTGGGCTGTATAACTTAGTTATTTTTCTTGACCTAAAAAAAGTATTCGATACAGTCGACCACGAAATACTGTTAAGTAAGTTTGAAATGTATGGTTTCCAAAGGAAAGCATTAAATCTTTTACGTTGCTATTTGACGCACCGAACTCAAAGTTGGCCAGTATACTCTCGGTGGAGAAAGAAATCATTTGTGGCATTCCTCAGGGAAGTATACTCGGCCCTCTCTTATTTATTATGTATATAAATGATTTGCCAAGCTGCCTAGAACGCACAACTCCAAGAATGTTTGCTGATGATACTAACTTAACGGCAGTAGGCAGAACAATTAGTGAGGCGGAAGAGAGGGCGAGCGTAGACATGAGGAATGTTCAGAAATGGCTTTGTGCAAATAAACTAAGTCTAAATATAATGAAAACCGAGTATGTTGTAATTGGAACACGACATAAAATAAGTAATATTGATACCCATCAAGGAGTTAAAATAAATAATCAATTGATTAAAAAAGTTAAAAATACCAAAGCTCTTGGAGTTGAATTAGACGAAAACTTGAGTTGGGAAAACCACATTAACCATATTAGCAGTAAAATATCATCAGGTATTGGGGCTATTAGAAAATGAGGGAGTATGTCGAACAAGACATTTTGATAAAAGTTTATAATGCCTTAATCCAACCTTATTTTGATTATTGCTGTGAAGTATGGGATACACTTAATAAAGGCCTAAGCGAACGTCTACAGAAATTCCAAAACAGAGCGGCTAGGTTGATCATGAACTTAAAAAATGAACATGGTCAGTCTATTTTGGCACGAAAATCTCTAGGCTGGGTAACACTTGAAGAGCGTAGGGCACAAATGAAAGCCAGGCTCATGTACAAGACAGTTAATGGTTTAGCCCCCCAACGACTATGCGAAGCTTTCCAAAATCTGAATACCATTCATGACCATAATCTGAGAGGTTCTTCAACAAGGTTTTATATTCCAAGACCAAAAACGGAATCCTTAAAAAAAAGCTTCCAATATTGTGGGGCTAAACTATGGAATCAGATACCTGAAGAGATACGCAATTCGGTATCGTATAATTCGTTCTGTAAAAAGCTATCTTCCTCGACCTTAATCTCGACTTAAAGTAGTAGTTAATTTTTTGTCTAAATAGGTATATAATTGTATTTGTTATGTATGTAATATTAGAGCTAGTATATAAATAATAATTTGTAAGTACACATCCCTTTTGGAAATCAGCTTTTGCTGAAAAGGCCAATGTGTTTAAATAAAGTTGATCTATCTGCCACGTAGCAGTTCCTGAATATTTTTAAACCATCAATTATCGCCACTCACCGTGTACGGCAAACATTCAAAAGCTTCTGTCGGCGCTCTGTGGGAACTAATTCATTAATTTTCTCCTTCAGCACCAGGGTTCGCTTCGGTGAGTTGTTGAAAAAATCGGAGACGTTACGCACGTTATTCATCATATCCCGAATAATCTGTATTTTGCAGGCCGATGCAACACAAAGATTCAATACATGCGAATTACAATGAACATAAATAGCTTTGTCATAGATTCTCTGGATTCGAGCCGCGACCCCAGAAATGTCCCTGCCATGTTTCCAGCTCCATCATATCCTTGACCACGACAATCTTCCATACGAAGACCAATGCCCTTGATAAAATTGGAAATTTCTTCAGATAGAGCTTCTCTAGATCTTTAATAGGTTGTCAACAAGTCTGAAAACTACCGCCATTTGTTCCACATTAGAGCAATCTGTAGCCTCATCAGCCAATACAGAAAAGAACCTTGCATCTTTTATCTCGCGTATCAGCACTTCGGTTATCATTTCGCCACATATTTTGAGGATTTCGTTTTGAATTGCTTTGGATCTATACGTTTGGTTCGAAGGACAATCATTGAAAAGCTCATCCATGAGATTAGCACATCTTGCGCCATATTTAAAAATCTCAATGAAATTGCCAGTGTTTGTTGTGTTATCTTCAATGTAATACTGCGCATCATCACGGTGACCACGAAGTGCAATATTCTGTCTTCCACAAGTTATAATTGCATCAATAATGGGATGAAGACGTGCCCTATTCCTCTCAATTAGTTACCGTCGGGCGTTATTGAGCTGGACATCCATGGTATTTCTCTCCATCATTCGTATGAACTCTGATGCTACGACGGTTGCAGTTTCATGAACCTTCGAATTCTGTGTGTGTTTAGTTAACTTTTGTAAGGTAGACGCTGAAGGAATAAGAGGAGAGGTCATTAATCTCTGCAGTTTACTAGCGTTATGGGTACTCTCACCACCAAAAAGGACACAGTTGATGCAGAAACCACCATTTGCGGCAGCAGAATAAACCAACCATGAGAAACGAGTTAACCAGCCATATTGAAAACGTCTACCAGTTGTTTTATCGGGAGGGAAAGTGTAATCTGAATCAGGTTTTCAAGCGGTAGTAAGAAGCTCATATTTTTCAGCATCTGAGAGAGCGGTCACTCGATTGATGTAATTATATATATATTTAGGAAAGCTAGTATTCACCACGTCACGTGCATTTCCAAGGTCTAACCGCCGAATTAGTCGCACTGGTTGTCGGTTTTACTTGGTTTCTAGATTCTATATTATTATCATCTGTAGTTTTACTTGTCGAGCTTGTAGAAGGGAACATATTACTAGTACTTGGTTGCTGTGTGTCGTTAATTCTTTCTTAGGAAGCAGCGAATCCAAGCTAAGCTGTTTTCGTTTTGTACCAGTTGCGATGCACTTCTGTTTCGTTGGTATGGAAGGTGCAATAGGTTTTGGCATCGTTTTAGTGCAGGAACTAGAAGCAGCGTGGGCAGGGAGTGCTTTAACTAAATGTGGAAGCATCGGAAGTTTAGGTAGAAAGTAATGCTCACCAGGTTCAAGGTTATCACTTGGTTGGCACAGGGGAACAAAATGGTTCTTTCTTGGTGATATTTTCCGGTCTACTAAATAACGTTGGGGAATAACTGGACAACGGAAAATGTGAACTAAGGAGTCCCAATCCTGTCTCGGTGCTGAATCGTCGGTAATAGGGTAGTAAGATTGAATGGTACAGCCAATTACTGTTGCCAAGGCAAACATACACATCATTGACGAGAATTCGTAATTGTGCGCGTTATCCTTTGCTTCTTCAACAACTGCTGCTATATTATCGTACTTTTCAGAAACGGAAAGGGCAGCACCAGACAGGCACATAGCAAAGGCATTTTTAAGCGAAGTCAAGGCTCCATTCTCATGCTGTGACTCAATTAGAGGATGATCAGCATAGTATGGAGCATTTTGATACAACGCAGTACTGGTGAGGCAACGCAATATTGTGGAGACATTGTCGTTTCCGGTAGGAGCAATTGAGCAGGCATTGTAAAGACAATTACCATTAGCCAAGGTACTAAAGCAAGTTCAATAGATAAAATGAGTAAGTATTGACTTCATATAATTGAAGTTGATTTATTTAAATAGCAATATATTTATCTATTATTTAACCATTAATAGGCAATGCAGGCTACTATTTTACTCTCCAATGCTTGAACAAATTTTAATAAGTCGATTGAGAAGACTGATGGGGACTTGATCGGGAATTATATTTATATTGGCTTTTTATCCTTTGATAGCTCTGTGCCTTTAAATAGACTAGTTCGTTAAATAATACTCAAAACTAATATTGGCTAGCCTGCTTCTTTGAGATATAAAAATAGTAACTCATTTGTACTAATAATCAGAGAAGAAGTATAAAAATATATACATGGTGACATTGTTTTTCATTTTGGCAAGTCTAATAAATTACTGCCTGTAAATACTGTTGTTCAACTGCTAGAATGGGTTACCATTGAAAATTAATCTTTGATTTCTATCTACATGATTCATTTCAGTGGTGCAGGACTAAATGCATAAGTAGGGGGGGCTCTCATCTCTGCATGAGCATGTTACCAAGTATGATATCATAAGAACCCTCCCAAACCCATGATTGCATCTTTATAAAATATTCATGCCTGAAATAGTCATAAGTGATGCTTGGAGAATGAAACTATGCAAAAATTATATATTTTAAAGCATTCTTGCAAAAAAGGAGGGGGCTCGACCCCCACTACCTCCCCTCCCCCACCTTCTACTGGTTCATTTGACTATTAAATAGATAAGAATGAGTATCAGGAGCTTTCTAATTCATTAAACAACACTCAAGCTGAATGCGATGTTGTTTTGAAAATATGGAACAAATGTCTATAATTCCAACTGAAATTCTATTTTTGGCATTGCAGTTCAAAATTATCTTTACCTGCCCTTTTTTCGAAAATGCCTTAATTGCTTTTAGCCATTTGGAAGCCGCTGTGTGAAGCTTGATGTTAATAAGCATCAAGCATTAATATGAGAACGAGGCTGGACAATCTAGCCAAGATCTCGATTTGCAATGACAACATCTCGGCTGACTGTGGTGGGTAATATTCACATAAACACAATATGCCTCTTCGTGGTTCACGACGCCATCTTGCCAAGTGGGGAAAAAACAATGGTTAAAACATTACCGCATCCGAATGGGAATACCTGTCCCAATGGTCATGCTATTGTTCACCTATTGTGTTTGCCCCACTTGACAAGATGGTGTCGCAAACTCCGAATAGGCGTAAGGCTATTGATCGACTCACTCCAGTGACTGGACTGGTTAAAGTGTTCATCCACAGTAACTGTGGCCAGGACAGACTGAGTAAAATGTTTGACCCTCACATGCAATTATATGACCCTCACAAATTTATAGCATAATATGATACAGACTATCATCAAAATATTTGTAAATCAAGTTTCCTTGATGACATTAATTCCTTGATGCCATATATTGTGTCTAAATATGAGATTTCTCAATATTATTGATTATTAAATAATATTCTCGTACCAAGCATTAAATGGAAATACTACTCCATGAACTCACAATGCCAGACAGTTAATATTCCACAGATTATGATCATGACAATATGATTAATGTATTATTTTGCCACATGAAATGCTCAGCTTCGTTGTAATATATATTATTTTGGCACATGAAATGCTCAGCTTCGTTGTAATATATTTTAATCTCAATAAAATTTGCATTCCAATAAATTTGCATACAAGTAAACTTTATGAATATTCAAAAATTATCTGGTCAGATTCTCACCTTACAGGTACACGAAGAGGAGATCTGTCTTTCTGGTTCTTGGGAAATTGGAGGTTCGAAATCTCGCACGATATTTTGTGAGGTATTGATTAAGGTAAAGAAATAGCGATGCAATAGAAGTATCTTAAATGTTGGAGACTCAGAGTAGACAAGTTTATTTAGTCACTTATCGCTTAATCCTGGTCGACAGAGTTTCACATATCACGATCGCAAAAATCTGACCGTGGCTTGAGCCACTGTTGCCAGCCCCTGAATCCGCCCCTGGTAACATTGATTACTACGTACACTGGTACTGTATACATGTAACTAGCAGACAACTTAGTCGGCCACTATGCTAAATCTCATGCTAATCAAGGAAAACATTGCTTTTTAAAAACCCATTAAATATTGCTTTACCAAGAATGACAACTGATTTTTAATTAATCCCATTATATGGCTGAAGAACCGGTGCCAGATCTTCTTCCACGAAGCTTACAAATGTTCGCTCTACGACACTCCTTTCCGTAATTCGGGGTCTTTCAATTCCATCAACTGAAATAGCTCCTATAATGGATAATTTCGGGCCCCGTGTCCAAGTGCTTCGTTTTGCAGCCGCAGCTCCCCGTGGACTAGTACCATATTTCCGAGTAATGTCCCGGTTCTATATGATACACCAGAAAAAGGGTTGTTATTTATACTTACTATATATGTTAATAAGGCATTAACGCAGTAACAACTATATTGAATGCATCAAAATTATATATTTATAGGCAGCAAATACCACTGATGATTCATCCACAAATATCGACTCATCTGAGCGAAATAGTGACATCAATTCCCAATAATTAAAGATAGATGCTCGTCTTACATTTTGAGCCATTTGTTTTATCTATATTATGGCAAAATAATAAAGGTCACAGCTGCTACATATACAGGGTGTATAAAAAAAGTAGATCCTTTCAAATTCGAATTAGCCATAACCTATTTGTTTCATACGATTAGAAGTTATCCTAAATTTCCCATGTGTATACGAGCTTGTGTTTTTGCGCATCCTTTAATTCGAAGCAATTAGGGCTGTCAAACACAGAGCTATAATATTACTGGAGGAACTGGTCGGCAAAGAAAAGTAAAGCAAAAAACATGGCGGATTTTGGCATTTTCTGACGCCATAATGACGCCACTGGTTCTAGTTGGAAATGGTAATTACCACTGACCAACAGCGATCCAAATTTAAAACGGAGTTTTCACCACCCTGTTTTTTTGCACAATATTTTTCATTTTTGGAAAATATTTTGTTTTAAAAGCTCAAACCTTTATGTCTTATAAGCCTGCCTTGTTTGTTTTATAACGTGGAGAGAAAAGTGAGGTTTGCTCCGTTTATGGATATCACAATGGTACAAATCACTGTTCAAGAAAACATTTTTTCACTCCGGTAAGGTTGTGTTAAATATTTGTTGTCTATACTTTTTGGTTAAATTTCAAAACTTGAGTATTAATATGCTGACGCTGTAAACAGATTAGAGATATTTCCTTTCAAAAACTTTGTATAAATATGATTAAGAAATGTGTACGGAAACTTTTCTTTTTCTTTTTAATAGCAATTATAGTTTTTCACAGTTCATTGTTTAAAATATATGCACTCGGCCCATTATTCCGCCACAGTATATAAAATAGACGCACTTTTTCCATTAGACTTTACGTCGATATACCGTTAGGATTTATAGCCATTCCCAGAACCTCTGTGCCAGAACATTGCATTGTAGACAAACAGATAACTAGTCTCATGCTGGTTTTGATAACAAAGTTTTCAGGTTGTTTCAACTTGTTTGAAACAGCATTTTAACATATTATCATTTATAGTACTGTGAAGTTAGGTGTATAAACTGTATATAGATTTTGCCCTCTGTGGGACATTTAACAGCTTGTAGTTTTAGTCAGTCAAACAAGATAAAACTCGAAAGTGATAAAATATATTATATATTTGCCATGCTGCTGTCTAAAATGGTAATTAGGAGCCTTATCTATAACAGGATAATATTGCTTGGCCAGCAGTGTCAGAAGACACTATAGGGGGTGTGGGCATGTGGAAAGGTTTACTATGAACCCTCCCCCTCAGGTGTAGTGAATTCTACTATAAACTGTCATTTTCCCAAAGTCTCCCTGGCAGAAAAAAATATGTTAATGTAAGCAGCAAGATATATTTGTGCCCTCTAGTCATAACAAGCTATTACTGATAAATATAATGGATTTTATTATTTAACCCATTAATTGGCAGTACCCTACCACTGATGAGTAAAATTGTCTGGCATTAGACAGAGTAAAATACTAAAGTAGGGTGCATCTGGGCACATTGCCAGCTAATGGGTAAACAAGAGACACTGGCAGATAGTTTTGTTAACCCATTAACTGGCAGTACCGTACCACTGATGAGTAAAATCATCTGGCGTTAGACAGAGTAAAATACTAAATTACTCTGTCTGCATTACTCTGGGTGCATTGCCAGCTAATGGGTTAATCCATTAGCTGGCAATGCGCCCTACTTTAGTATTTTACTCTCTTTAATGCCGGACAATTTTATTTGTCATTGGTAGGGCCAGTTAATGGGTTATGGCAAGGTCTTCAATGTGCACTATCTCTCTTCCACCCTTTACAGAGATAAGATGCATATAGGTAACAAAAATGTCTAAAAACAAACTTAAGGTGGCTCCCTACAGTTTTAATTCTGTAGCACGCAAATGTGCTCTAAGGTCCATTATTTGCTCATTTTGCAAGGTATGGTCACGAGACTTGGCCATAATATTGCCACAATATTGCGGATTACGAAGAACAAAAAATATTTCTAAATATTTACGTTGCCATGGTAACAACGCGATTTAGAGATTGTCGTATTTTAATTTTCTTTCTTAATTTTTTGGATTTTCCTTCTGTAAAACTTTTTTATTTTTTTGCACACGAGCACCTTTTAGTACAAAGTATTGAAATATGCGATTTTAAAAAAATTCCTCGAAGCCGAAATGTTTTTATTGCAAAAAAAAGTTTTCTTGAGATTTAAAAATATTCGGCTCCGAGGAAATTTTTTAAAATCGCATATTTCAATACTTTGTACTTTAGGTGCTCGTGTGCAAAAAATAAAAAAGTTTTACCGAAGGAAAATCCAAAAAATGAAGAAAGAAGATAAAAATACGACAATCTCAAAATCGCGTTGTTACCATGGCAACGTAGATATTTAGAAACATTTTTTGTTCTTCGTAATCCGCAATATTGTGGCAATCTGATGGCCAAGTCTCGTGACCATACCTTGCAAAATGAGCAAATAATGGACCGTAGAGTACATTTGCGTGGTACAGAATTATAACTGTAGGGAGCCACCTTAAGTATAATTTCTCTCTTCTATAATTTCAGGAAAGTCTGTCATACAGTTATTGATACCAACAAGAAGGAACGAGGTCTCAAGATGCAGATGTTTCATGATTGCAAATTAGTTAACAAGTGCATGAATGTTACTGGATATATTTTATTGAACATAATTCTATTAATATCTTTAATTGTAAATATTTACAAAATTTCAATATTTTCTATTAATAAACCATGATAACTTGATTATTAATAGTAATTTATTTGTTCAGGTTATTTTTTAAGAAAGTTTAATTAAATATAAAAAATATTAATGATGATGTTGTATCTTCAATTTTCAAACATGTTGCATGATAATAATTACTGTATTTGCCAGCAGAAAGTGGGCTGTGTCATTGTGATGAATTCTGCAATAAAAAGGAATAGATAACTTACAAAATTAACCTGCATAGCAGTGCTAGTGGGCGAAGGCTCCTCCACTCTCTTTTTCTTGAGCTCCCCTAACCCCAACCCTAGCAACCCTAGCCCACTGTGGATGTGTGTACTTCTGGATGTGTGTAAAAGTGAGATTGAATCTACATGCAGGGAGTAAATTCAAATCATACATGCCTTAAGGATTACCCTTCCCTCAGGAAATTCTTACAAATCTGTGTATCGGTGGGCCCCTGCATATACAATATTTCTTGGCCCAGGGTGGGACATTGTCACACTCTTTGTTTTCATTGTCACAGCCCCGGGGGCAGAGCCGGGGGATTATATACTTAAAAATATATAATGCAACAGCCTGGCAGTTGCCTTTTGGCTGGATAGTGAAAAATAAAATGCAAAATACTGGAATTCAGTGATAAAATGCGTGGTTTCATAAATTCATACTCCTAACAGAAGCAATTTTCCATGCTACTTAATAAATGCTACTTAAATGCATACAAGCAACCCACAACATAATAAATGGTATGAATTAACAATGTGGAATTTCAACCTTTTTAACACAAAAATACCCCTTTGTTTGAGGGTAAAACTGAGTTTATAGCACGATATTTTGGCTGTTTTCTACAACCAAATTGGCGAATTGTGAAATATACAGGTCGCTGCTTGCTAAGATAATGCATTACCAGCGGCGTAGCTAGCGGTCCCGCTGTCCCAAAAAACATGAGGAAATGTTTTATAGTGAAACCAAAATCACAGCTTTGCTTATTCTGAAAATTTAAATCTTAATTATGATCATTTTTCAGTGCTTTCATTTGTTATTTATTAAAATTTTATGCAATGTTGCTGTCTGCTCTTTGACCTCTTTGTTGCCTAGCAACTTAAATCCAGAATTAGCTCATTTCCACGCAATTTATTGCTTACTCACGCAATTCGTGTAATCGCATGTCTCGTGTTCCACTGATTTTCATATGGCGGGATATGCAATATTATTTTATACAAGAAATTCTGGTTTCTGGTTGGATAATTGGCGCAGCTGCGCATGCGTAGAACGGCTGTTTTTAATGCCGAAGTCCCGCTATTTTATAAAGGCGGAGGTTGTTAATATTCAGTCTTTCTCACGAAGCTTTCTGCGTAAGTATTCACGACTGTGACGGTAGGTCATTATCATATTATTATTCATATCGTAGTTGATACTGCTTTTGTGATTTGTATACAATGGCTTCAACGAGCGTGACGAATCCTGTTGCAATTCAACTATGTGAAGCCTATATTGTAAATGCTTTGTTGATAAGGCCTGTCTCTGTTCGACCAACTGCCGAACAAAATGTTATTGTTAACGAGCGACCAACTCGGAATTTAACGATTAAGAATCAGGGCAATATTTTTCCCTTAACACAGCACTTCTCTGAGCCCACACAGATCTTCTCTGAGCCAGATTGCATTTTTTGTATTTTACCAAGGCAAAATACTCCTTTCAGAGGTGCATTGAAACTTTGTCTACTGACATCCTTCCACCTTCAAAATGGCAGAAAATGCCATTTCCGAGGTTCTAGATTTCAAAATTTTCCTGGGGGAGCATGCCCCCAGACCCCTCTAGGATGGTCGCCCGGATCCCGCCTTCGGCGGGACCATTATTTTGAGCCAGCTACGCCACTGTGCAATACACTGTACAAGGAAGTGGTATTCTTAACAAATTGGGTGTATTTTATCGTTTTTAGTGCCAATTTTTCGTGATGTGAATTGTGAAAATAATATACTGAAATAATTCGTCTCTTACCTGTTTATATTGCCTGCAATTACTTTTTTTTTATACAACCTGTATATACGTACAATTAACATCATACTAAAAATCGATAAACAAATTGCTCAAGAAAATGCTGCCCTAGTTACGCGTTTTCTGGAAAAATAATTTCGTCTGAAGAACCTGGTGCAGGCATATTTGAACAGACTAAAACTATATCGCATTATATATCTCTATCGAAACTGAACTGCATACCTTGGAGAACTCGGATATAACCCCCCAGAAAAATTCCGAATTGGTGATTATTCAAATGTAATCATTCAAATGTAATTATTCCTTCGCATGCATTTGATATGTTAATCAAGCAAGCAATCTATCTATCTATCTCCATGCGATAACCTTTTTGTAAACGGGTGTATATATATATTTTTTCGCTTACCTGAAAACTGGTCTGCAACAGGCTGTTTCATCTGTAAAAGAATCGTCAGACAGTGACAAGCATAGAAAGAAATGAGCGCTTATATGCTTCCTGCCGGAACGTGGGGGTGTATGTGGGAGACAATGTGTGCATTCATGGCTTTGTTTGCGTTGTTTGCGCGAAATTTGTTACGATGGGGACACCGTGCAATTATTTCAGCTCTTTTGTTGAGTAAACAATTCTTGTTTTTTCTTTCAAAATACATAAATTGCATCGTTTTGATCCTCCCGTGTACGAAATAGAATGTTTTAAAATTTGCCATTTAATACTGAAATCCTTATTGTTTTCTTTCAATGTCCAAATATATTTCGAAAGTTCCGTGTCGTTTGCAGGCTTTTTTTGCTGAAAAGATTTAGTGTGGTTGGCCAATCGCTCTTTGAATGTGGTTGCAGTCATGCCAATGTAATTTTTGATCGTGTTTGTGTTGCTTACTGTGACTGTTGCTTTGTATACTATGTCCCTAGTCATGCATTGTTTTTGAAGCGGGCAAATGGTGTTTTCTCTACAACTGCAATTGGCAGTGTCCCTGTCCTGTGGCTTGTTATTCCTAGATATGCGTGCATTGTGTTTAGTGATTACTGACTTGACATTGTTCATGCACCTGTAACTTACTTTAACTGTATTTCTGTTAAAAATTTTATGGAGCTTGTGGTGCGGTGGAAAATATTTTATCAATTAGACTAAGGAAATTACGTCCTGTTTGTGCTAGCACTCTTGCTAAATGGTGGGTTGAACCAAATTATATTGCGTTGCCTATTCCTGTGTTGCGGTTGCGGTGTGTGCTGAGTGTAGCTAAGTTCATGATTAAAGTTGCTATGTCTAAGTGCGTTCTGATATATGGGTGCAGATTCCTGAAAAGTTTGCTCATCTGATGAAAGAAAGGCCTGCTCTGGGATCTTAACTCGCCTTAACTCGCCGCGAGATAATGCGAGTTAAGGCGAGTTTAGGCGATTTAAGAAAAAATACATGGTAATAATTAAATATGCAAGTATAGTACTTTAAGCAAAATACAGTAATAACACATAATTAATAGTGCATAGTAAATGTATTTTGAAAGAGCACCACTCCCCCCTCACACCCCCAGGGGGTCTGGTTAGACTGTCATGTAAACAAGACCCAGTTGAAACTTATTATTAATTAGCTTGTTATTTTGCCGTATTACTAATTTTAAGGTTATACCACCAAATTGCTGGAATTAATACAATGAAGAACATAAACCAGTATATAATAACATGTATTTTTAAATTGAATTGCATACTAATACCTATTACTAAGTTCAGTCCTGGAACCACAATCAATTGGAAATCTAAAAAATCAGGGCTGTGGCTGTAATGTAGGAACGAGAAGATTTAGTGCATCCCATGGGGTTGCTATCCTATATTTTCAAATGCATGAATGCCTTGTCAATATCTTGGAAATTCCAAGGGTACAGAATATATTAAAACTGTGACCATGCATGTTCCAATGTGGCAATACATTGTAGTTATTCAAACGAATTTACATATGTGTTAAACTTACCAAATAAGCTTGAATTTACGTTGCAAATATAGTATTTCATTTCCATGTGTTCATTTAATAACTAAAACTCAACATTGATTGGTATTTATTTCAATTCCCCTCGATATATAAAGTGCAGTATTTATAAAAACTCACTAATGTTAAAATTTAGTTTATATAAAGTTTCCCAGACTTGAATAATATATTTCCGCTGGATAGCCTGAGAGAAGGCTCCCTCCCCGCATGCAGGCTAACATGAAGTATTTAACTGAATTAATGAAAATGCCAGGTTTTGTTATCGACCCAAGATCGTACGCTAAAAATGTTAAACCTCGGTTATTAAAACGATCATGGATCTTTATATAAGTCGATATGAACCGGACAATGCTGACTATAAAAGTTGACCAGGATCATGCTGTGGTTTATCAATTTATGTAAGTTTGAACACTGTTGATATAAAATATTAAATGTTGTGCACTACAGGCACTGCAATTCAGCACTTGTATATAAGGCCGTCGGAATTATTAAAAGTATCAGTTTACCGTCACTTAAAATTTCGAAAGTTGATAAGCCCTCTACCCTGTAATTTATAGGCCCCGCACTATTTTCAATAAAGGAAAACGAAACAATTTATGAATTGTTCTGGAAGTTCATATCACAATATTGGCATATTAATTATACTTATCGAAATAGATAAAATGTTGAAAACAGACTGATTCTTGCCATCCTGACTTTTTTCTGTTTGAATATAAGGGTTCCTATGTCATATTATATACCTATAAGCTTGATAGTATGTAACTTATGCACCAGTCATGGAAAGCCTTGCACCCCCCTATCCGGGACATGCCGGGAAATAGCGGGGATTTATTTGCAGATTAGCCTATCTGTTATGCCTGGGTACTCAGGGCATTAGACAGCGTACGTTAGCTATGTGTCATGATGGCCAGGGATTATGGGCTGGGAATCAGCGGGAATTCGTCTGTTCGAGATGTATTGTTAAGCCTTGTTCATCGACCTTTACCCTATACCCTATACTCTATAGACATTGTTTTACTAAAAATAGCTTTTACAGGATAATGTATTGACTTTGTGTAAATTGCAAGATACAACTAACAGACAAAATGCAAAATATTTACCTACTTTGACAAACTCTGGATTGCATGTCTGGCCTCCAATGATCAAAATTGGGGAAATTTTAGAATAGTTTGTTGCCCGGGTAGCGGGGGACTTTAGTCATGTTTAGACTAGTAAGAAGGCCATGTATAGGTGGGGGATTAGAATGATTTAGGACACAACCTTTATCTAATGTCCGCTGTTCCCTGGGTAGGGGGGTGCGTGGCTTTCCAATTACTAGTGCATTAGTGTGTTTCGGCTTTTATCAATAGGCATGTAACTTCCCTTGTTTCGGCTAAGCGCCCTCTCTTCAGCAAGCCCCCTCGGATAAGCGTCCTCCTAATCTTATCTGAAATAAACAACCAGAACCCCCCTCTCCTGGGGAAAGGGTGTTTACACTGTATATAGTATTTACTATTTTCAGCATTTTAATTTGGTTGGCGAGTTTAGGCGATTTAGTGCGAGTTTAAGCGATTTAAGAGAATCGTTGCCAATGTTTATCCGCGATTTAAGGCGAGTTAGGGCGATTTAAGGCGATTTAAGGCGATTTAAGATCCCAGAGCAGGCCTAAAGAAGTGCGATGCGCTTGTTAATTGATGCAGGTAGTTGCCTTATGATGCTCGGTGGGTGATTAGAGTGCATATTTATGTATAGTAGATCGTCATTGGGCTTCCTATAGGGCCTATAGGTGGCTCGAACGGTGGCTCGAACGCTGAACGCTGAACTGTACGGACGCGTGTTTTAGAGCTCCGTTACTGAATTCAATTCAACAACACTTCGATTAATCGATTCGCTTTGAGCTAGCTTTCCCGAACCGATTGACAAACACTGTGTATATCTCAAACTTGTACTGATTACTGAACATATATAATATGTCAGCGAACTTAAGACTGTCTTGGGCTGGCGACCTTGGTGGTTTAAAGGAGTTCGTAAGTGCTTTTCCAAATGAAATTCCTGGGAATAGTGGAAATAAAACGAAAGGTATGCACGATTATGGTAATTGTAATAAAAACAAATCGCCAATTAACATCGCCAATGTCAATGATACAATAAATAACAAATCTAATTTTGCTGAAATTGTCCGTTCAGTTAACACGGGTGGAAAAGAATCACAATCCCGCTATATTGCCCAACATAATGCCTACGCTAGTAATGCTCCTCATAGATCTACTAATCAAACTATTCCTGTTCGTATCACCACAAGAAGTCAGCCAAGATCAAATCGAAGGAATTCAAATAATAGATCTAGAAAACCGTTTTTTCGTCAAACTTGGCCCCTAACGAACTCACGTCCCACGCAAGAGACGTTAGTTTGATCTCGGGACCAAATAACACGATAAGAAGGAGCCGATATAACATTATTGAAATTCCTACTGTCGTCCCGCACTCCTCGAAATCCAAGCTCCCTACCTTTCTACTATTAAATGCATGTCACATAACTAATAAAATAGACGAACTATCTGCTGTTGTTGCTATAAATAAACCAGAAGTAGTTTTAATCACTGAGTCCTGGTTGAACGAAGCCATTCCTGACTCTGCAATAACGATTGGCCCTATGTTCAAAAACTTTCGCTTGGACAGAGCCACCATTGGTGGCGGGGTGCTCACTTATGTACACTCTAGTATTCCGGCTACTCGCTTGATGACAACAGAAACCAGCGACAAAGAAGTGCTATGGTTATTACTGAAGCCTCCTAGAACCCAAGACCATATAGTTCAATAATTGTTGGAGTTGTGTATCATCCTACGGGGCAACCTGCTGAGAACAATAATGACATGTCGAATACCTTACAACCTGCCTTGATAGCTTCCTAATTGATAGACCATCATGCGGAATTGTAATTGCAGGTGATTTTAATAAATTAAATTTAAGTCGCCTATGTAATCGTTTTGAGTTAAAAAAACATGTGACAGCTCCAACGAGAGGCAATAACATTCTGGATCAATTTTATACTAATATGCATAGTAGGTTCAACCCAGTTCAGCACCTACCTCCAATTGGCCGCTCTGACCATCAATGTCTACTCCTGACTCCAAAGGAGCAGCAGAAGACGCCGGCCAATTCCAAACGAATTAGGCACTTGACAACTGGAAATCTCAATGCTCTTAGTTTGAAGATTATTCAGGAAGACTGGACAACGGTGTACGAAGCTCAAGACATAGATGAGAAAGTGAAGAATTTCAGTTCCACCTTGACGGAGATAATTGAAGAAACAATTCCTGAGAAAACAGTTCGGGTCCATCAATCCGATAAACCGTGGATGACTAGCTACATTAAAACTAAAATCAAACAGCGACAACGAGAATTTTCCCGCGGTGATACAGCTCGGTACAACCAATTATGCGAGTCTGTTCGTAGATTAATATCAGAAGCCAAAGTCAGGTATTACAATTCTAAAGCAAAAGACTTCCGCTCATCTAATCCAGCAAAGCGACTGGTGTGGACGAGATTTCGGCTTGGCTACTCAAACGTTTCGCGGAAGATCTTGCTCCTGTGGTACATAATGTTGTCACATGTAGTATCAATCAATGTCAGTACCCATCACTATACAAACATGCCTTAATAAAACCTGTAGCTAAGGTCCCAAATCCACGTGATATATATAATGATTTCCGTCAGATCTCAGTACTTTCCCAGATGGCCAAAGTCCTAGAAAAACTTCAACTCCAACTGAATGGCACGGATCTCAAGGTTAAAAATAACCAACATGCATTTACCCACGGACGGTCTACTGTAACTGCCTTAATATCTATGACTCAAAAATGGTACAATGCTACAGACAACTCTCTAACTGGTAGAAAAGGCGTTCATGCTGTTTTTCTAGATTTCCGGAAGGCCTTCGACCTGGTGAACCACAACATTTTACTTGAAAAACTTGCGCATATGAACATTAACAAATCATTATGGTTATGGATTAGAAGTTTTCTCACGGGAAGAACTCAACAGGTAAATTTAAGCGGAATCTTATCGTCAACTGCCAGTTGCCCTTGTGGCGTTCCACAGGGCTCAGTAATTTCGCCAGCACTTTTTAATGTACATTAAACTCGATCCCTGATAATCTGAATATAGATACGGATAAATACGCTGATGATTGCACTCAGGACCAACTAGTCGAACAAGATACATACAGCTCAATGCAAGTCACAATAGACTGTGTGTGTAAGTGGGCTGAAACAAACAAAATGGAACTAAACTCTAAGAAAACTAAAGACATGTGGATATGCTTTACAAATTCTGTTCAAGAACCACCTCCAATCCAAATAGGAGATGCTGTTATTGAAAGAGTAAAAACTTTTAAACTACTTGGTGTTTGGTGTCAAAATAACATGAAATGGAACGAACATATTGAGCAAATCACGCGTAAAGCAAACAAAAGACTTTACCATTTGAGGCAGTGTAAAAAAGCTCATCTGCCTGCAGAGGTTGGTCTTACTACCTACATCTCGAAGATTAGACCTATCCTAGAGTATGCTAGTCCAGTCTGGTGTGGCCTACCGGGATATTTGCAAAGTGAAGTGGAAAAGGTACAATTGAGAAGCCTAAGAATATTAGGTTTGAGAAATGACTCCCTACCAACCTTAGAAGATAGAAGAGGTTGTGCAGCAAATCGTGAGTTTGAACGGATATGTAGAGACCCAGACCATCCATGTCACAAGCTTCTGCCAGAAAAGATAGTCAATCCGTATGGTTTGCGCGGAGGTTTTAAAGAGTACCAAATCTCTTCCAAAACAGAAAGACACAAAAACTCGTTTATCGATGCTGTAACCAAGTAATTTTATGAAACTGATTTTGAACCTTTTTACACAATCTTAAGTTTACCTATCATATATAGTAAATATTTTTAATTGTAATTATAGCACTATTTAATTTTGTAAATCCATTGTATTTCTTGTCCTAAGATGGATAATTAAAATATTATTATTATTATATGTTTTCCATTGTTAAGGTCGAAAGTTACTTCTAAAAAGTTTACTATGCGTAAATTTTATTCGGCGGTGATTTTTAGGTCAAACTGCTCGAAAATTTTGTGGAGATCTTTCCTTGTTTTGTCTGCCAAACGTGCTGATTTACTCTTTATAATAGCAAAACCGTCATCTCTATATAGGCCGATGCTTTCTTTGCCAAATTTCTTACTCAGGTGGTTTAAAATGAAAAGGCCTTCTAACTCATAAATTTATGCGCCGTCGAAACTGCTCATCGTAACGTCAAACAAACTCTTGCTATATTTTTTATAATAATAGTTTTATTATCCATGTTTGGTATAAAAAGTACAATGGATTTACAAGGAAGTGAGAATTAGACTATTTTTTACAACAATGTACTATATTATATTTATATTATAAACTAGTTCTATTTCAAATATTTACCAAATTTAAAAATATTAGAAACTTAATAAAAGATTGTTGATGTCTTTTAGTATGCGATATGATATGTGGCAGTTCATTTGTTCTTCTTAATTCGTAATGGTGGTTTATAATAGGGGGGATGAATTTGTAGCATGGATTGGTCGGGTCATTTTGGATTCTTTGGAATTCTTTTGCGGTAATATTTTCTCTTCTGTCTTCCAAAGTTTCAAGATTGTGTCGGGATGCTCCAAGAATTTTCAGGCGCCTATTTTGTAGAGTCTCTATTTCATCCACAAGGTATTGGTGCAATCCTCTCCATATTGGTGCGGCATAATCCAATATGGGTCTGATCTTGGTTTGGCCTGGTAATATGTGACACAGACCTCAAGAGGTAAATTGGCTCTACGACATACTCTCAAAGAGTATAAACGTTTATTTGCTTTCTTTACAATATTTTCAATGTGACAGTTCCATTGCAAGTTATTTTGATACCATATACCCAGTAGTTTATGGCACTTGACTCTTTCCACTACATTATTAATAACTAATGATGCAGGCTCTGGGACCGCATTATTGAAACATATCCACATATCTTTCGTTTTTTTCGGATTTATCGTCATCTTGTTCCTAGTGGACCATTGTTGTAATGCTTCGAGAACATCTTGCATATGGCTGCATGAACCTTGGGTCACAACTTCGTCTTGCGTGCAATCGTTCGCATATTTGCATGTATTTATCGATAGTTGTTCTGGGATTGAAGTCTCAAGATCATTCACGTGAATGTTAAACAGCGTGGGTGATATCACGGAACTTTGTGGGACTCCATGGTTTAACCGATGATAAAGTTCCTGCAAGTTTAACCTGTTGACTTCTATCCTCCAGGAAACTTCGTGTCCACAGCCAGAAAGCTTTGGTTACATTCATTTCGGTTAGCTTACTTAGTAAAATTCCATGATCAACGAGGTCGAAGGATTTGCGGAAGTCTATGAAAAGAGCATGAACTCCATTTTTGATGGATTTTGAGTTATCTGTAGCATTGAACCAATTCTGGGAGATATTGGTAAGTGCAGACACTGTTGATCGATTATTAGTGAAGGCATGCTGGCTGTCATTGATCTTTGTGCTGGGAATGTTCATTTTGAGTTGTAACTTTTCCAGCACTTTGGCCATTTGGGGTAGTATGGAGATCTGACGGAAGTCATTTTCGATATCTCTCGGTGGTGTAACCTTGGGAACTGGAGTGACTAGTGCATGTTTGTAAGCAGTAGGATATTTGCACTGCGTTATACTGGCACAAATAATGTTATGGACAACAGGCGCTAGTTCTTCACAGTATTGTTTAAGAAACCAGGCGGGAATCGTTAAGGCTTGGTAATATTGTTTCCGGAAGGTTTTGCCACGGTTTAGTGAATGCATTCTGCAGTAGTTCCACGGTATTGGTAGCTCTATCTGACGATAAGTTATTAGTTGAATTTTCCACGTCATAGCCAGCAAGCTGGAATGTTCTCTTGTGCCATTTTGCTTAGTCGTGTTTGCGTTGGCCTTCCGTCTTCGACTTGAAATATTCCGATTTTGCCTTCTTTATAAGTGTAGATATTTTATCTGCTAGTCGTCTGTACTTGGTCGTATTACCTGTAGTGTAAGCTTTTTGTCTTGCTTTGATCTCTTTTTTTATATAAGCCGACATTCATGGCTTGTCAGATGCATGAGCACGTATCGTTATTTCGGGTATTATTTCATCTAACATGTCTCTTACGGTATACGTATTTGTGAAATTGGTAACTTTATCATCGACATCGTTGATCGAAAGACTGGCGCCCATTCCTCAAGATTCCGTTTTAGGGCGAGTATATTTAGGTTATTGGGCTTCAACAGTCGCACTTTACGGGAAAAAGGCTTAACGCTTTGTTTACGTTTAGGACAATATAATAAACGTTGGTGATCGGAACGACCAACAGGGGGTAGATCCGTAGATGCACCACATCGTTATATAAGTCGGACATATTCGTAAGGATCTGATCTAGGATATTATTTCCTCTTGTCGCCGCTTTTACAGATTTTTTCATACTAAATCGTCTGCAAAGTCTGCTAAGCCTCATTTGGTTAAAATCCCCCATTATAAATACACCAGCTGACGGGAAGTCTCGGAGGACAGAGTCAAGTCCTCTCGTAATATATTCATTCATTTCTCTCTCATTTTCTGCTGACTGCCAGGCCTGGTGGGAAATAAACGCCAACGACTATGATAGCATTAATTGGTCTAGGAGTTCTGGTCGGTTTGAGTAACAGCCATAAAACTCTTTGTTATCTTCCTCCAAATGTGTTAGACAGATGGTCGGTATACAGGTATTCACGTATGCTAAAATGCCACCACCAGACGTGTGTCGGTCACGACGATAAATATTAAACATGTTTCCAATCGCAATAGTAGCATCAGGCACGTTCGTATCTAGCCAAGATTCCGTAATCATGACGGAGGGATTATTTAGATTTACAATAGTATACAATTCGTCGACTTTATTTGAAATCTGGTATGCCAGATATGTCAATTGAGATGAGATTCCCGGGGTTGTGCTTTCTAAAATTATCCGCGATATATGACCGGGTCGAAATTCTTACAGGAATGGACATGTAATTAAAATCGAAAAGGTTTATGCTCCGGTTATTTCCCCAACCAAGCTAAGGTAGCTCATCCAGTCGTCGATTTGACCTTTGATTGGCGTGATCTCTTCGGTTGCATTATCCAAGGACGTGGTCTCGTCCGGGCGCGGCCCCGAAAAGGGTTTTGTTGCCGGCCAAGTGGAGCGGCGTACAGATGTGTCTCACAATCCTCTGGCCATTTATCTTTATCTTTATTTCCCCGCGTGTTAAGAGTCAAATTGAGATCGAACAAATCGTCTTGGAAGCCAATAAATGCTGGTGTATTCCAAGTAACTAAACTTGGTCCCCTGTTGTTCCTTATCATGATAAACGATTTAAAAACACAACATCCTTTGTATAAATACGTTGACGACTGCGCAAATTATGAAGTAGTTGTTAAACCCTACACTAGCTGCATACAGCACGACATAGATGAAATCCAAAATTGGACTGAAAGTAATAATATGCTCCTCAATGTTAAAAAGACTAAAGAACTTCAAATATCGTTTCTTAAAGAAGTGCCCTTATTTGATAATCTAATCGCCAGTAATAATGTAGTGGAAATCGTACCTAGCTTCAAACTTCTTGGTCTCATAATAACGTCTGACTTATCCTGGGATCAACATATCGACTATATCTGTTCGAAAGCCAGTAAACGCTTGTACTCTATTAGAATCTTAAAACGCTCTGGCATTCCCAATGGCGACCTGATACATGTTTATTGTGCATTTATCAGACCTATTTTGGAATATGCCTGTCAAGTGTAGCATTTTTCCCTTCCACAAAAGTTGTCCCAACTAATAGAACGGATTCAGGAAAGAGTTGTTAAGATCATCTTACCGGGAAATCTAACGTATAGCGACCGACTCACCAGATTAAACTTAAAACCATTGGCGGAACGCAGACAACAACTTTACTACAAGCTGTATAAGTCAATTATCCAAAATAAGTCAACTAATAAACTGTACGAGCTTCTACCCGAACCTAAGGAACACTCATATTCCTTACGTGATCCAAGATTTCTACCGTCGATTAACGCTAAAACTGACAGGTTCGCGAAATCGTTTATCTGCCAAGCAGTGAAACTCTATGACAATTGTACGTTGGAGTGATCTAATTATTTTAGTGATATTAATCTAATAGTTTTTAGCTTATAAGAACGTAATTAAATATCTAAATTTTAAACTCTAGAATTTTACTAAGGTTGAATTATTGTAAATATTAGACCAGCCGGAGGAACGGGGGAATCGTCCCCCGAGGGCGGAATTTATAAATCTAGACTTTTCTAGTCAATGTTGGGATGTAGATTTCAAAAATTGATGTTATACGGGCCATTTCCGGGAACTTAGCCTCTTTTTCACGTTTGAAGCCTCGTTTTCATTAAATTTCCGATTTTTGATAGAAATGTAATATATATACTATTTTGTGGTCCTAAGACCTTAAAATGGTTTAGCATTAAGTTAAATTTAAAAAGAACCAGGCTAAAAAACGTGTATATGCTTTGATAGCGCCGAAAATTCTACGTACACTGAAAAAGGTCTTACCGAAAATTGCATGCAATACTTGCAATAGTCCAAATCCGTTCTAACATGTTATTAAAGCTGCTTACGTTTTATGATTTTGCAAATTGTTATAAAAAAAATAGTTTTTATGCAGGGAACACTACAAAACAAAATAATGAAAATAGTCATTCCCAGTCCCTGTGAGGATTAATCACGCGTCCAATATGGCGGATAAAAAAGAAAGTTGTATAATTCATTATTAGTCAATTTCTACGTCTGAGCGATTGACAAAACTCAAGCAAAACACTTTTGATACTCTGATAGAGTGCAAGACAATCCGAGAAAGCTTAGGAGGGGGAAACGGCTACGAAATTCAGTGTATAAAAGTTCCTGAAAACTTTGATGAAAAACAGTACTTTTATCATAGAGAATGTTATCAAAAATTCACATACGCAAAAGCATTACTAAAAAGAAAACTAAGCAAGGAAGATGAAATGGGAGAATGCAGAGATAAAGTTAGCAGAACGACCAAGGGAATGTTTTCAAAACAAGAAACAGCTCCACCTAGCCGACTTTTTCCAGATATATGTATGATCTGCAAAAAGAAGACCCTAAAAGTGAATCAGAAAGCTCAACCTCTTACCAAGATCGTAACTAAAACAGCTGAAAAAGAATTAATAGAAGCAGCTACCCTGAATAATGACACTAAAATGTTATTGGAAATTATGGACATGGACTTAATTGCCAAAGAATTCCAGAAACATGAAAAATGCTATCGTGACTATACCAGGCCAGGGAAATCTTGATGAAAACTTTGCTCATGGTAAATATGACGCTGTACTATCTATCGTTCGAGATAATATTTTAGAAGGACAGCAGTGTATTTCGATGGAAACTTTGCAAACTGTGTATGCAATTGGCTTTGGGTCTCGACAAAGTCGGCATAAGTTGAAATGCAGATTACAAAAGACATTTGAGGATAGGCTTATCTTTCTTTCCCAAGATTACCATTCGCCAGCTGTGGTTATTAGCAAAGAATGTCTGCAGACACAAACTATGTCAAAAACACTTCAATTTAGGAACAAAGATATTGTGAAGAAATCAGCGCTCGCTCTGAGAGGCATACATGTAGCATTAAAGTTTATTGATGATGTCACAGATAACCCTTGGCCGCCAACCGTTGAAAGTTTGAATGAGAGAGCAATTAAAATTCCTGAACTGTTAAAACTATTCTATATTCACTTGTTATCTAAGCCAGAGCAACATCATAAAGTTTCAGAAAGAGTTAACAGATTAGTCGATTCGTTCAGCCAAGACGTCTTATCGGCAATCTCGGCGGGAAAGTTTATTTCTGCAAAACATGCGTCTGTTGGCCTTGGCCTTCACAGCATAACTGGTAAAAAAATTCCAATCATTATTCTGGCAAGGTTAGGACACTCCATCACGTATGATCAAGTTAATCAAATCGAGACTGCCAAAGTCGAACTTGTGCAACGTACGTTTTCAATCGTTAAACCTCAATCTACCTTTACAACCGACATCTGATGCTTGCAAAGTAAGTACCATTACTACTGTATATACAAGTCTTTTCTTTCATTTAAATGACAACTATAAGATACTTTGTATTAAACCTTATGCTTGATTCATTCGCGATCGATCATATATAACGTAACCTAACTTTCAAATAAGATTCGGAGCACTGCCTTGAAGATAAATTTGACCGTTTCATAATTTCAATAATTTAACCCTTTCTTTCAGGTATCAACCGTATTTTGGTGGGATAATTTTGATCGGAATGTTGAAACTGCATCAGGCTCTGGATCAATTCATACGACCCCCGGTATCGCGTTTCAAGAGGAAGGATATGGTAGTACAATGCGCCGTGAGGAGGTCAGCATACCGAAATCCAAAAGAAGATCAATTCAACTCATTGAAGAAACAAATGTCACACATGCAACCATTCAGCCGAAGAAAGAGCCGCCATCGTTTGCAGGAATGAATCTTGATGAGCCAAATCCAGCTGCAGATAAAATGTGTTCGTGTGGAAATCAATAAGATTTCTTAGCTCTAACGATCAAATCCATCCAAGATTTTCTGGCTGGATCACAACACAACTGCAAAAACCCGACAGCAAGAAGACATTCATGACTTATTTGCCACCAATCTCAACTCCAATAACAGAGTATGATACTATCATTGAGGTGTTCAAGGTCTCAAGGGAGCTTAGAAAGCAGTCAAACATGTCTTACACGCACATCACCCTTGATGCTGGAGCCGCTATTAAAGCATTCCATGTGATATGGAACAGACCTTCGTTATGGTCAGATATCATAATCCATTTAGGAGACTTTCACGCAATGATGGCCTTCTTTGCTGTAATTGGACGTCTTGTTTCAAACAGCGGATTGGAAAAAGTACTATTTCAAGCTGGTCATTGCAATTCTGGGAGCATTACCGGCGTCATCAGTGGTAAGCATTATAATAGATGCTGGCTTGTTCACGAATCATTCTCGGAAGCGCTAGAAAGGCTTTTTATGGTGCTATTTTTCCCAACTATTCCAGACATTGTAGCCGATTTCGCACAATCTCCAACAGGTTTAATAATGGCTCAAGATATCTACAGCGAAGGAAATGTAGCTTTGTACATTCAGTCATATGAGGAGCTTAAAAAAGATGTTTAAAGGTTATTTTGGGAGGACACCGCAGTTCTGGATGATGTATATGAAGCTAGTCTACCGTCAACGCAAGCTGCACTTTGCTATTAATAGTAACGACTTCAGCCTCCGATTACTTATGTGGAAAGAAAGTCTACCGCTTTGCTTCGCTACGAACAGAGTGCATTATTCACGGTATGGTACATATTATTTGAAGTCACTAGAATGTTTGGAGAGTACCCATCCTGGGGCTAAGGAAGAAATTGAGGACGTTGGCTTGTCAGTTAGACGAAATAATCTTGGAATTGGTCAGGCAGTGGATCTCGCGGGGGAACAAACCTACATGAAAAATGCAAAAATCGCAGGTATGCAAATAAACATTTAATAAACGGTAGAACATGTATAATTATTTAAACAAACTGAAACTAAAATATAACATGAAAAGGTTTCTGAGATTTAATTTTGTTAAGCTTAATAATTATTTTTTCTCAGTCTAGTTTGTTCATTTTTAGGTGCATCACTCAGTTTGCGGTGAAGGAAAGCACTGTGGCAAAGTGGGTGATGAATCGACCTTACCAGACCAAATTTGCGGAGTCTTTAATGGAAATTGCTGGTCTAACCACAACAACGGTAAATCCGAAGAAATGCCTGAGACCAAGCGAGATTTTGAAATCAAACAAGATGGTTGATAACATCGTATGTGCACTGGAATCGCAATTCGTCAACCCTTTCCATCCTGACCTGGAACACGACAAGCTGTACAACTTAGTATCTGGTCAACCAGCAGGTCCAGCACCAGACAACGTGTGTGAGAGCCTATTGGAAAGTGAATCTACCGGAAAGGAACGCATGGAACAGTTTGAAGCAAGAATGGCTGACGATGCACCTACAGAGAAGTTTTTTATCCAATAGTAAGAGTAGCTATCAAGACGTTCAAAGATGCTGTAGTGAAGACAACTGTCCGCAGTAAAGGAAAGAGCACAGAACTTGTTTTTCAAAACAATATTTTGGGACTTCTTGTTGCACATTCATACAAGTACAATATGCGGATAAATCTTGAGAAAACTCTGGCATTTCCACTCGCACCAGTTGCACTCCCCTTAAGCACTGCTGACGGAGCCCTCAGGAAGACTGTAAAGAGTAAACTATATCAAGCTTGTATGGATGATGTGAAAATCCTCAGTGTTGACAAATTGCCAAGCACAGAATTACTCAAGACATACTTCTTGGATCTCGCTGCTGCCATAGGAAGCCTGATGGGCAAAATAAACACGATCAGAGATATGGCCATTGAAATTATGAAAACAATACCCGATCAGTATTCGGAAATATTTATCGTCTGTGATACCTACAAAGACGACAGCATTAAAAGAGGAGAGCATGTTGCACGGGGAAACAGTGAGAGGTACGTATTTGTTAAACAGCCCGGACATGAAAGTTCCCTGCGACATGCCTAAATTCTTGAAAAATGGAGAAAATAAAGAGTCTCTCTTCAACTTAATTGAGCGTGCCATCGACGAGGGAAAACAACATCTGCATGATAAAGACCATCTATTTTTCAAATAAATCACACTGCAGGAAAATTACAAGTAGTGGTTCTTTTGTAGTAGAAGAACTTTTAAGTGACCACGAAGAAGCAGATACAAAGCTTCTTGCCCTAGTAGAAGCTGCTCACGTTAGTTCTGGAGAAGCGGTTATGGTGAGATCGCCGTCTGGAGACATAGACATACTGGCTCTCTTCTTACGACACGATTTTGGTGAGGTTCTTGTTCTTGTCGACAATGGGACTGGAAAAAGTCGCAAAATAATCGACATTACTTCTTCCACTCTACCCAACATCCAAAAGCAGGCACTTATTGGTATCCACGCTTTTTCGGGCAACGATTATGTCTCGAGCTTCTTCAAGAAAGGAAGAAAAATATTGCGTTTTGGAAAGCAATATTAAAGAGGGTAGAGTTCATTAAACTATTCGCTGGACTTGGAATGGCTACAGAGTTAGCCGAAAACAGTTTCTTGAATCTCGAGAAATTCGTTTGCTTCCTCTACGGAGATCAAAGGATTGTATCAGTAGACGAACTACGCTACAAGATATTTGTTCAGAAAATTGAGAAAGAGGGAAAAGTCGTTGATCTCACTCTCTTGCCTCCTTCCAAATCAAATCTCCAATTCCACGCGGCCCGAGCAAATTATGTTGCACATATGTACAGCCGAGCAAATCAATTGGTGTTGAGTCTGGATAATCCGTCTAACCATGGATGGGATAGTTAAGGAAATGCCATTTGGAGCAACACCTGTTACCCAGATGACTTTGAGTATGATGGTCCTTGATCAAAGAACAGGTATTTTTTATTGAATGCAAAAAATCAATACCTTTGTTTTACATCTCTTAAAAGTCAATTCTGTATTCTTTAACACGAGAATATGTCGTTGTTTAAAATTCGTTAAAAAACCGGAAGTAAGTGTTTGAATATAGAACAATGTTTAGTTTCAGCGCTGTCAAAGCAGAAACAGATGGTTAAAACAAATTATGTCTAAATTTATCATAATTCTCAGCTTTTTCGGGGTATGTATATATTACATTTTTATCAAAAATCTGAAATTTCATCAAAACGAGGCTTCAAACATGAAAAAGGGACTAAAGTTCCCGTAAATGGCCCGTATAACATCAATTTTTCAAATCTACACCCCAAAATTGACTAGAAAAGTCTAGCGTTATAAATTCCGCCCTCGGGGGACGATACCCCCGTTTCTCCGCCTGGTCTATATTAGTATACGCGTTTATAGTCTATTTTATGTGAAATAAAGTGTTTTTTTGTCCCTATATTTAGGTGACAAACAAGTTGATTCTTCTAATAAAATCATAAAATCATAAAATTCGCCGGTTGTGAGTAGACTTCCGAAGTCAAAGGCAATTTCGTGATCCAGGTTGGTGGAATAATAATAACCTCATCAGAGGCGCTCAAGTCGTGCGAGTTTTGTACAACATTATGGCCACGGGAATTCGTCCCGCAAGCTGATTTGGTACTCGAGGCATTTATATTGTCGATAAGTTGTTTGTTTTTCTTTGTTTAGGGATTGGATTGTGTCTCTAAGCACTTTAAATTCAGAAGTGTCTGTGTTGATCTTGTTATTGTCCGTTAATGACATCACGTTGTCATAGATCATTGTTGCTGAAGGGATGCATCGCTGAATTTGTTGGTTAATTGGTCGTTCTTCATTATGCAGATTTTCCTCATAAGCTTTTATTTTATCATTCAAAACGTTAATATTTCCCCGCGTGTTAACATTAGCCGGTTGTGGGTAGACTTCCGAAATCAAAGGCA
Organism: Trachythela sp. YZ-2020; assembly: GCA_016169945.1. Classification (NCBI taxonomy): domain Eukaryota; kingdom Metazoa; phylum Cnidaria; class Anthozoa; order Malacalcyonacea; family Clavulariidae; genus Trachythela; species Trachythela sp. YZ-2020. Next base: position 75,323 of record JADLSH010000312.1, on the reverse strand, counting down.
ATTTCGTGATCCAGCTAGGTGGAATAATAATAACCTCATCAGAGGCGCTCAAGTCGTGCAAGTTTTGTCAAATTTGACAACTTTTTTTCCCGCTAATCCGCTCGCAAATATCATTGCAGTGGAAATCATTCGGTTTTTTCCGCCCGAAAAAATTATATCAAAAATTCGCTGCGCGCGCAAAATTCCGCCTAGTGGAAAACCGGCTTAAGCAGCTTCTTCATTATGCAGATTTTCCTCATAAGCTTTTAATTTTTCATTCAAAACGTTAATATTATCTGTTTGCTGTTTATTTTCCCTATTTAAGTTTTCAAATATGTTCTTAAACTCCTTTAATTCATGTGTTCTTTTATTATTTAATAGGCTGATCTCGGTTTCTAGATCTTTAATTATTCCCTAGCTCTTGTTTTAGGTGTTTAATTTCATCATACGGCGACGGAAATTCCTACGAATTTGCCAGAGATTGTAAGGAATTGGTTTGACTTTGAAGAATCTCAATATCCAACTGCATGTTTTCAAGATGAGTTGCTAGTTCGTGACACAGGTTATTACAATTACAATTTAACAAGGCCTGAGGAAGTGTTTGCGAACCGAAATTAATTTTCTTGTGTCGAGAGCTTTGTTGAACTGAACGGCATAGGATTTTGCTCGCATATTTGTATTAATGTCGCTCTCAATACGTCTCCAGATTTACCTTGAAATAGCAATGTTCTTTGTTTACTTTGATACCATGTCATAGTTATATTAGCCATCGAACATGTAAACTTTTTGGTTTTTCCACCGGGTGATGACCATTTGCCTGGTTCTTTGACAACGTTTGCAATAAATGTTTTTAGCAAATCGAAATCATTTAACCATCTGACACGTTTCCCTTCAAAGCTTAGGTTTGTACGAGCAATTGCAACACAACAGATAGATTTTAAATTCAAGGTATTGATGTTCAATACACAACTTATACCGCTCTTTTTTACACGTGTGGCCGCCATGATGTATAAACCTTACTTATCCATGAAATTCCGGTATTGAAAAGGAGAGAATTTCTAGCGTGGTTTATTATTGAAAAATCGTTTTCAGGTATTGTAGCCAAATTTGAAGCCCAAGATAAAGCTTGGTTCAATAGTTTTTCAGAAATGGATGGGTAGAAATCGACAATGTCAAACGAAATAACACTGTGTCTGTCCTTATCTTTTATATTGCCAAACCACTGAATAACTTAAGTTTTGTATTTCTCCATTGATTTAACTTGTCTCAAATTAGAATTAATTTTGTCCAGAATAACTTTGGTTATTTTTCCGGATGGTGGGACGACCTTTCATTGACCTTGCCTTCTGAGCATGCGTAGTATGATGTGAAGTACTTAACTGGCTTCATCCCGGCAATGTCTTTGTCCATACAAACACGCCATCCCATCTAGGCAAGTTTCCCGGCTGGTGTAGAATACTTTATATTATATTTACTGTAGCTTATTATACTTCATATAGGATTAAGGAAAGTTGAGTGGAAGCATCACTTAGTGGAGGCACGGGCTTCTTGTTAGACGGCTATATTTGATAAAGAACAAGTTTGTTTTTAGGTTGTTTTAACCCGTCGTTTCCAGGCTCAATCCGAGTGTATTAGATACTACAATTGGCGACGAGAATAAACTAAATAGTTTAGGAATAGTTTTGAATGAATATGAGTTCAAACAATTTTGATATTGGCAGATTTAGACCGTTTGATGTGAACAGTGATCCGAATAGTATTAGTTTCTAGTTTTCAGTTATATACAGACGGGAAATGACTTATTATAGACCCTGAGAAAGACGACAACAAAGTGCAGCGACGTACACTTCTTCTACATTGCGCTGGATCCGATGTCCAGGATATTTTCGATGTTTTGCCCGATACAGGAAATTCAAAAGAATACAAAAAGGTCGAAGAGACTTTGAACAGACATTTTGTCACCCAAGTCAATGTCCCTTATGAGTAACACATGTTTAGGGAAATGACACAAACTGAAAACGAAACAATTGATCAGCTTGCGGTACGTTTGCGACGTAAAGCTCAGCAGTGTGATTATGGAGACAAACTCGAAGCTCAAATCAGGGATCAAATTATTTCAAAGTGTCGTTCGAGTGAACTACGCCGGAAACTTTTGGAGAAAGGTCAAACGCTCAATCTCAGACAATTGCAAGAAATAGCCAGAACCTCCGAAGCTGTGAAAAGACAAGCTAAGAGTATGAGTCTTCTGGAAAAGTGGCAAACCTGGCAAGTCTGGAAAAGTGGCAAACCGAAGACAAGTGGGGAATGCTTTCGATGTGGCAAACCAGGACATCTTGCCAGATATCCTGTCCTGCGAAAGGAAAAGAATGTTCCAAATGTCACCAGAAAGGTCATTTTGCTGCTGTATGCCAAACCAAAAGGAAAGATCATGGCAAAACAAGTGTGAGCTATGTCGGTTGCCAGGGGGAAATAGATGAAGACGAGTATGCCTTTCCGTCAATGGAAAATCAGGGACGGAGAAAGTTACAGTATCTGTAAGAGGAGTTCCAGTATAAATGGTCATTGATTCTGGAGCCAGTACAAATGTCATTGACAAAAGCCTTTGGGAAAAGTTGAAAAAGAAACATATCAAATGCACATCGAAGAAAAGCACGAAGAATCATTATGCCTATGGAGCAACGACGCCTCTGGAAGTAATAGGAACATTCACTGCGGATGTAGTTGTTGCTGATACGTGCTCGACAGCAGAATTCACAGTCATAGAAGGCAAAGGAGAGCCTTTGCTAGGAAGAGAATCAGCAATTGAGCTTGGAGTTCTAACGTTACAAATTCCAGAACAGGTTGTGAACACTGTGACTGATCAAGATCGTATTGCGAGACACCGAGATTTATTTGAAAGCATAGGGAAGTTGAAGGACTTTGAACTGAAGCTACACATTGACCCGCAAGTTCGTCCTGTTGCTCAGCCTGTGAGGCGACCTGCATTCAGCCTGAGGGAAAAGATCGAGAAAAAACTTGACGAGTTATTTCGTGAAGATATCATCTAGAAAGTTGATGGGCCGACACCGTTGGTGAATCCAGTTGTGGTGGTGCCAAAAGCAAATGGCGAAGTTCGGATATGCGATGTGCCAATAAAGCAATTCTCCGGGGGAGACACCCAATTCCAACTATTGACGAAATACTCGAAGATATGCAAGAGGGCGGAGTTTACAGTAAGCTGGATCTTCAGTGGGGTTACCACCTGTTAGAATTAAGTGAAGATCCAGGAGTATCACCAACTTCGTAACACACAAAGGATTGTTTCGATACAAGAGATTGATGTTCGGTATAAGTTCAGCGGCACAGAAATACAAGCAAGTAATTCAACAAGTGTAGCAAGATTGCAGTGGGCCGGCCAACATCTCAGATGACATCATAGCTTATGGTCGTAACCAAGCTGAACACGACGAGCGATTGGAAAAAGTGCTAACCAGGCTCGAAGAAAGAGATTTAACCCTTAACAAAGAGAAATGCGTTTTTGATATGCCGAAGCTTACCTTCATGGGTATTCTTCTGTCAAATCGAGGTGTTGGTCCAACAGAAGAAACAGTCAGGGCAGTCGCAGAGGCTCGAGAGCCACAGAATGCATCCGAAGTAAAGAGAAGTAAAGGTAAATTTCAGTGCAAGATTCATTCCCGATCTAGCAACGGTCGCAGAGCTACTGAGAAGATTGACGAAGAAAGGAGTGTCATTTGTCTTTGGGCCTGAGCAGCAAGAATCTTTCAGGGAACTGAAACGAAAGCTTGTCCAAGCAGAAACGTTAGGTTATTTTGATCGAGATGCCAAGACGAAGATCGTGTGTGATGCCAGTCCAGTAGGGCTAGGAGCAATCTTAATACAAGGGCACAAAGGAGAGGATCGTGTCATTTTTTATGCCAGCAGAGGTCTGTTTGACGTGGAAAGTGGAACGGCGATATTCACAGACAGAAAAAGAGGCGTTGGGGTTGTGTAGTCGTAAAGAAAGGTTCCATGTCTACTTATATGGAAAACAGTTTGAATTATGGACGACCATAAACCTTTGGAATGTATCTACTCAGCTCGTTCGAAACCATCAGCCAGGATCGAGAGATGGGTTTTGAGGCTGCAACCTTACTCGTTTACAGTAAAGTACTTGCCGGGACGTCTAAATGTTGCAGATTCATTGTCACGACTTACAAAGATCGGAGAAACTAAACCGAGCAACTTAGCAGAAGATTACGTCAGTTTTGTTTTCAAAAACAGCAATTCCGAGAGCTATGAGTAACAGAGAAATTGAAAAAGCATCTGCTAATGACGACGAATTGGTAATTGTTCGCCAGTGTATCGAGACAGGAAATTGGGACTGTCCTAAATGCGCCAGTTACAAAACCAGTTTGTGATGAACTATGTATTGTTGGAAAGATTGTATTAAGGGGCACACGGATTGTCGTACCACCAAAACTCAGAGCAAGAGTAATTGAATTATGTCACGAAGGTCACCAAAAGGATTATCAAGATGAAACAACGATTGAATACAAACGTCTGGTGGCCTCGGATTGATCGAGAAGCAGAAAATTTCCGAAAAACGTGTCATGGATGCCAAGTTGCGAGTAGACGAACTTGTCCAGAGCCATTGCGAATGACAGAATTACCGCTTGGACCATGGCAAGACATTGCAATTGATTTCATGTGTCCATTGCCATCGGGAGACTATGTTTTTGCTGCAACGGATTATTATAGTATATACGTAGAGGTGTCCATTTCGAAGAAAAGTGCAGCTGATGTTGCGATCAGAAGTCTACAAAGAATGTTTGCAACTCATGGATTACCAAGGACAGTGACAAGCGACAATGGGCCTCATTTCATCGCAGAGACGTTTGAAACATTTCTAAAAGAGAACGGCATTGAACACTGGAAGATAACGCCGTTATGGCCCGAAGCGAACGGTGAGATTGAACGCCAGAATCGATCGTTGCTTAAGAGGATACGAATAGCACAAGTCGAAGGACAAGATTGGAAGAAAGCGGTGCAAATATACTTGATCGAAACACACATCATCCAACGACAGGTGTGTGTCCTGCTGAATTGATGTTCGGAAGAAAACTGAGAACCAAATTGCCAGAATCGAAAGAAGAGGTTCGGTTAGATGAAGAAATGCGAGATCAAGATCGAGAGAAGAAGGAAGAAATGAAAGGAAACGCGGATAAAAGACGAAGCGCTAAGGAAGCAATTTATCCGAAGGAGACAAAGTTTTGTCGAAACAGTCTCGCGTAAGCAAGTGGACTACAGCATCTGAAAGTGAACCGTATGAGGTAATCAATAAACACGGTAACAGTGTCCTGATTGAGTCACCAGAGGGTGTTCAGTATAAACGGAACACAAGTCATGTAAAACAATACCAAGAAAGAGAAAACGGTATAGAGGAAGTTGGAGATTCATCAGAACAAGCTAGAGAATCATCATCAGTTGTTGAAGAATCATCGCAAGGTAATGGCAGTACAAATACGACAAATACGGAACGGAGCGAGAAAGTGCTAAATGAAAGTGTTGACCAATCGGTGGAAAGTTTGCCTATCAAACAGTCAAGACCTATCCGCACCAGACGTGCACCAAAGAGATTCGAGGACTATGTTATGAAATAAATCTTCATAATGGACGAACAAATTTATTGATATATTATAAATTTTACGCTTTACATTAAGAAACATTATAGTTAAAATTAGAAACATTATATTTAGCATTTAAAAATATTGAAGACATTAAAATGGGATGTAGGATATATTATATTATATTTACTGTAGCTTATTATACTTCATATAGGATTAAGGAAAGTTGAGTGGAAGCATCACTTAATGGAAGCACGGGCTTCTTGTTAGACGGCTATATTTGTTTTTAAGTTGTTTTACTCCATCGTTTCCTGGTTCAATCCGAATAGTATTAGTTACTACAGCTAGGAGGGATGCAAACGTCCTGTCCCGCCGAGACGGGTCATATAAACAGGCCCTGAGACATAGCATTCTTGAGTTGGGCTGTCAGACACCCTATAATTCTGTGCAAAATATTTCCAATCATGCATCTTTTGCAGTTCCTGTCATAACTTAATCATGGTTATGGTTGGATCTAAACAGACAAGGCATATGCATGCCACAACAGTTTAAGACAATTATACACAAAATTGCACTCCCAGGACAAGAAATGAAGAAGCCACATGACACTTGAAGAAAAACTTCTCTTTCCTTCACCACCAATCATATAATTACTACTATATTAATTACAATTACTATATATCAAGTATTCAAGTATATTTGATTGTTGAATAACATTGGAAATTTTGTTAGGTTATTAACTTAATATGTGTTCATTTCAGTGCGTGAATATAGAACCAGTGTAAAACTGTTCCTAATTCCTATTTCAAAAATTTACCACATTCACGCTTTTGTTCAAACTGCAGCTGAGCTGATTCATTTCATCAAATTCCTTCAGTATCTTCGTCCAGTAGCAGTAATTATATATTTTCAGTGGATTTTGAATTGAGAAATATCATCCATCCGTTTCAAAACGACCTTGTGTTTATATTAAAAACAAAACATCACTAACATGTGGCTGTTCACTCCTTCGAACTTGTAAATCCAGTTTCACGGCGTTATAAAGCCACAATACTCCACATATTTTCCTCAAATTTCTTTTCGTGTGCTTCTATCTTTGTGATAGTAAAACTGGCCCGGCCAGAAACGTTTAAAAGGCAAAAAAAGCTAATTACTATCTATAATAAAGTAGGGCATCAGAATCGGGTGGCGGCACTGATCGGCCGCTTGACATCCGTCTTCACTTTTGACCATCAAATTATTAAGAGATGCGTTATCCAGCCTATGTACAGATCAGTGCAATTCACCGATAGCTGCACTAACTAGGATCTTCACGTTCGGAAATAACTCGTAAAATGCAACCGCGATTTTGAGACACCCTCCACGGTTCTACTGTTAGTGTGGGGCTTCGGTGGCGCAATCGTTAGAGCACGCGCCTTTCACCTCTGACATCATGGGCTCAAGTCCCGTTGGGGACGAATTATGATAGCCATGTGAAAAGAGTTAGTCAACGCTCTGCCGAAAGTCGTGGGTTTTCTCCGGCTACTCCGGTTTCCTCCCACAGTTAATGTTGACAGGGTGGGTTGGGTTTAACCCCTAACTGGCCCTTCCATCGTAGCTGTGCTCCGTGATGGCGAGCAAAAGGTTGCTGCCATATGCGCCCTAGAAAGCCTTCGACTTGGTCACGTTGAGCTGTGTCCTTCGTAATTCAGCTTAGCTCTCAGCTGCAAGTAAGGGCAATAAGCACCCCTGCTTACTTACTTACTACTAAATATAGTAACTTCTTGCCAAATTGAGACACGGTGGAGGTACAGTATCAAGCCAATCACATCGCAAGATTTTGTGACGTGAGACACGGTGAGACACGGTAGCCATGTTTTCGTTGCGCAATAGTGCCCAACGAGTTGTATTCGGTAAATTCTCGGTAGAATCTCGGTGGCTAACTTCTACTTCACATTTGCATTGCAAATCGAAGAACTTTGTTGTAAGATACAACTATACAACCTCATACAAATTTAGGCAACTCGGTTTATATCAAGTGTCTGTTGCCTGCGAATTTATGAGATTTCAACATCAATGAAGCAATGTTTACAAATTTGTAAGGTAAGGATTCCTCGTTTTGTTCTTGTAATATACTTCTATATTAGACGAATATACAAACCAATACGTACATTATGTAAATTAAAACAGAATATTTAACAATTAATTGAAACGCAATTTCGCGTCAGTTGTATAAATCTCGTATGTGTTTATCTCAAGTATGAGATTTCTAATCCATAAAATTGCCGAATTTTATAGTCCATATAGTAATTCAGTGACAGTATCACTGGCTGGACGGTTATTGTAATTCCCTATAAACCCTATTTATTTTTATTTAAATTCAATGAAAGCGTGATACGATTTCTATGCTGTGGTTGCCTTCAAATTGATAAAATTTTGCTTTGTTACTGTAAATATATATAAGATATTTGAGGAACGGGGGGGGGGGTTGGGGCCAAATGAGGGGGCAGAGCATTGGACTTTACCTTGCCCTTTAGAATGTATTTTCGGGAATTATTTATCAGTACTTTCTCAATTCATTTAGGATAGTGCATACTGTATAAGTTTGTGATATATGTTATAAATGCATAATTTGCAGGTTTTCTTGTACGCTATTCTAACCCCCCCCCCCCACACCAAATCAATCATATTAGTCAATTCAATGCAATTCCCTTTTATTTTCATTTTTTGATTTTGACATAGGCCATTCAATTGGTCTAGTCTTGAAGCTCATGGAGAAGGTTTTAAAGGGTGCAAGCAGTAAGACATTCATCGACGAAGCCATAACATTTGCTATCGTTCCAGCAACCCTTTGTGTAACCATCTGCTCTCTTGGTGTAGCACCACTCTCCGCTCGACTAGATAAAAATATAATTTATAGGTTAAAAAATGTTTCGAATGTGTCTGATATCTCGTATAAATAAGCATCTTAGGGCAACGTTACACGATACAATTTTTCTTCAACTTTTAGTTTTTCACGAAAAAGTATTTAAAGTTGTGACGAGGGTTCAGAAATTAGGGTTTGTCTATAATTATTGCACTGAAATTTTTTTCCGACATTCAACATAAAATTTGGTTTCGTTTTTGAGCAGTTATCTTGGAGGAACCCCGGAATGACGTCATAATTAGGCAAAATATTCCTAAATTTGAAGACAAAATAGCTGACCGCATGCTATTTTTCCGTCATAAAAATATTTATAAAATTAATACATGTAAAAAGAGTTGTAAGTTATCTTTTTTACTTGTATAAATCTTTCAAATGAGGTACACATGATGTGAAGCGGCAGGTGATAGGTAAAAATGGAAAATAGGAAAATTTATTTCCGACATTTGGTATATACCAATTAGTGTTTTGACATGGAGTATTATTGGTTTTTGATTGTTGACTGATAGCCATTTTTTTATAATTTAAATACCAACCCAGCTAGCGCCACAATACGACCAGCATTTTCCATCATCTAATAACGTGTGCCTTCTGTCACAGCCAAACAGCAACTGACGTCCATTGACTGTCTATTTTATCGTTGACCATTCCTCTCTTTTAACCGGACTTTCATGTGGTTTAGCTGCAACATACGCAGTAATTACTAGAGTGGTAACCAATAGATGGAGGTTCATAGCTATACCTAAAATGGACAAAAAGAACGTAATGCAGAAGCTTTAACAATCAGCATGCTACTTGCAAACCAGTTAGAGATGTCAAAATGGCAAAAATTTTGTATAAGTGGCAGAGATCGCTATGCTATGAACGCAACTGCGATTACGTTATTCTAAAAAGGCCCGATTACGTAATTCTAAAAAGCAAAGCAGAAATGTGACGTACCTAACGGCTCAATTTTTAGGGCTGTAGCGGGGAAGAGGGCGGGAAGAGGGGGTGGGGGAGTTAATAGGCGGGGCTCCCTGTCATAGAACTCTGGGATGCAGGAACCCAAGGCCCCCAACTTTAAAAAAGTTGAAAAAAGGAGGCCTAAGCCCTCCAAATATAAGAATTATATGTTGAATATTCATTAATCTCCATTATAAGTGGCTTGTTACAGTTGATGTGCATGAGCGGCTAAGAATTAAAAACGTTGAGGCTTTTGCATGTGATTTAATTACAATTCCACAAGAACGCAGGAAATACCATTTGACAGCCTCTAAATTTTCCGGGGAGCATGTCTTCGGAATCACGAAGAGTTTCTTAGCCGTTCGCACATGCTAATAAAACCTTTCTTCCGCTGCCTATACCAAATCTTTGAATCGGAATCAGTCGGGAAAAATATTTCTCATTCGGAAATTTTTGATAAACCCCTCCCCCCTAAACTATAACAGGCTATTCACGGCCCTGTTAATCTTACATGCACTTTTAGCTACAGTACTTGCAGACTTTTATTTAAACAAAGACATTATAAAGACATTTTGGAGGAGGTGTGGTTCATTTAGTTATGTTGGCATCAGTACCCCGCTCCCACGGAAGGCTCTTTATCTGATCCTTACATGCATGCGTAAACATCTTCTAAGAAATGCATCGAGTTTTTTCTTACAATATGTTTGCTAAATGTTTATCGGACCTTTTAAACTTAACTAAATAACGAAGTAGATCTGTTATGCTTCCAGAAAGAAGAATATTTGAAATAAATTCTTGCATTGATTAAATGTAAAGTGATTCCATGCACATTGACACTAGGAACATGCAGCCAAATTTCCGTAAATCAGCGTCTATAACTCAATTTGTCAGTCTTTTCATAAGTTTTGTAAGTCCATATGTTTAGCCTATTCGTACTACGAAGTCGAACATCTATACTTTTTTAATTTTATTTTTTTAGTTAATATTTTCGCCCAAACGTAATAAAAAACAATCTAGATATATAAACGTATATTTACAAAATCAGGGCTGGAAACCTACCACAAACAATAAGGCGTTTATTTAAGTTGCCTACATTATTTATTTAGTTCTATTTTAAACAAAATGTCAGTTCGAATGATGAAAATATTTCATAAAAAACATTGTTAATTTTAGAGAAAGACTACGATAAGATGAACTACGATAAGATGAACTACGATAAGATGAACAAATACGAAATATAAACGTAATAGCATGCTACATATATTACATCAGATAAGTTCATAAAGTCAAGATGAAGATAGACAATTATAGTTACGGAATTAGTTGCGGAATACTTACGGAATCACAGAACAATTTATCAAAGTCTTAAGATGTGTCTTTTGTAGCACGTCTTGAACAGTATTTAAGTACGCAGTGGTCGGTGGAATTTTTCCGTTACATTTGTCAATACTTCAAATTAAAAGATAACATTAATAATGGAAAAATAGCACAGCTGCATCAGCGTCAATGTTTACCTGAATCTAGCTAATAAAAATTAATTGCTTGCCAAAAACTCCAAAACAAGTTTAAGAGATTTTATTAACTAAAAATACAAACAGCAATAACGTTAAATAAATAAACTTTATTGAGTAGTTTGACATGGAATCCGTCCGAGCATTTTACGAGTTTCGAAATCATACTTGACAGGACTATATGTCAAACCATTCAATGGGATTTAATGAATTTTCTTGCATTTTAATACAAGATTAGGATGAATTGTAGGCGCTGTAAACGGCACAATAATACTAAAGTCTTAATACTAAGATGCGAGGTCAAAAAGTGACGTTAAGTTATATCTTTCTACAGACTCGAACAAGGAACAGTTTTATCATATTAGTGTTTGTATTGGCAAGCTAAGCATATACCAAACCCATGTGCTTTGCAGAAATTGTAAATTTATTAACTTATTAAAATAAATCAGTACAGAGGATGTTTCAAGTTGACAAGAGTACATGCAGGAAAAATTGCAACAAGCAAATGTTATTAAATTGAAATTATGCGGCATGTATTTCATAAAAAAATAATTAAAAAAGTTTAATTACCTGCCCAAAATCCAATAAACATTTTCAAGTGATTTTAATAACTCAATACCTATGATTTGGGCAAAACAACTTCGATTTAAATACTAGAATTATTTGTTGGAAAAGAATAGTGCTATGTATTCTGCAAAGGAAACTTCGAATGAAACAGCAATAACGATTGTTTTCTTTATTCAACTAACATTGCTGAACATATACTCAATTGTAAGGTGATAAATATACAACGTTCAAATTAAAGGCTGCTTTCCATTTACGCGTTTTTCGTTCGCACGTACACGTACGGATAAGATTAAACCATTTAAATGTAACTTATGAAATAACCAAATGAATAAATGTACAGAATTTAGTGTTCCGTAAGTTTTAGAATGCATTTGTTAACTTATTTGTAAAATATTACAAACTTTAATTAAACTTTTCCGCGCGTGTATGTACGTATAAAAAACGCATGACTGGAAAACAGCCTTAAAGATCACTCTACGGCCAAATATCACATGATTGGTCATTCCTGTTTTACTCACATTAGCAATGGAGTAGCAAGTGTACAGTACTAGCGATTAAAATTAAATTATATTATATAATGTCCAAACGTTGAGTCTTTCTTTTATTTACTTTGCAAGTTTTCACCAGATTTATTTCCATGCATTAGTATAAAGGTATTTTAAGTATTTGGGTTGAGTAATTTACGAATATAGCTGTAATTTACCCAATATTTAGAAACAACAATTTCAATATTTTCTTTGAGTTTCTACACCGACAAAACAATAGACTGCAGAAATTTCAAAATGGACTCGCACTTGTCATACAAATGTCGACATTGAAATATATTGGATATTTTTACTACAAGGTCAGTTGCCAACCCGTTGCTGAAACGAGAAACAAAACCGACCAATCAGGTGCGGTATTGCGGTATTGGTTTAAGGAATGTACATATAATTAAAGAATTAGAAGAAGTTTGCTAAGTTTTAGGTAAAACCCACACCGCTAAGCAAATAATTGCACATCGCGGTAAAAAATGAAAATATTTGCGTGTGTTGCATTAAAACTTGACAGTTTGTGAAATCAGCCAAAAAGCTGTGTAAACCAAAGCAATTTGGGTGAATTATTTAGTATTAAATAAAGATATATAAAGAACTTGAAATTTGCTTTAGGAATATAACAAATAGTAAGACAAAATTAAGATGAACTAAGAGGGGCATCTTTTACATGTTTTGTGCTAATTAGATATTATGATAAAATTAGAAATACATGCATGCAGATTCCCCTCGCCCATTTGAACCAAACAATTTTCTCCCCAAAAGTTATTGTAACATGAAGTACTAAGTCGACCAGTGTAACCATGGTAACACGCATTGTAACATGGTAATTTGTACAAAATATTGTTATTTTGTTTTTAACTATAACATTATCAATTGCCCAACTATATAAAGTGGGTATGCTATTATGTACTCTTTTAGCTTTGATTTACTGTAACATTCAACCTTAGACGTTCACAAAACTATTTTTGAAAAAGTTTGCAAAATGGAAGTCTTCTCTCGGCTTGAACTTGCGCATGCGCATAACTTACGAAAAGGTCGAGTCCCGTCCCGTCCATGAAAAAAAAAATTGGCGAACGATTTTGCATTCCACAATTTTTCACATACCCGGATGTAAATATCCGAGCGCAATTAGTACCCTCGCACGGCGCTTCGCGCCGGCTCGGGAATAAAAAAGTGTCAACCGCTCCTAAACTTGGCTTAATCACAATTAAACTCTTTAATGACTAGCAAACACATTGTTAGATATTCTCAACATATTATTCTCAGCCTTGTTCTGTTTTAAAAGCATTTCAGTGGCTCGTTATTTCATTTTTATATATTGTCAACCGATGTGTCAACCGATGTGTCAACCGATGCTACTTTGACGGCAATCGTCTATTCCGGAAAATCTTATTAGCATCGCTTGGGCATACAATTAACGTTGGTTTGACCCAAGAGGAGGTAGAATTGTTGATAATAAGTTTAGAAAAACATGAATTACATGCTCTCAATTCTTTGCGTTGATTTTCTAGGATTCGAATAAATTGCACATAAAATATATCCAAAAGGCACCAAAGACTTACATCACCATGGTGATGACCATATCAGTTCAACCACCCGTGACGCGTTGTTTGATGCCCAAAACAATGTATAATGGATGGTTGTTTACAATCCTATTTACTATCCACGAACTTTCTGATAACTTGCCACATAAACGTAGTGTCGAAGTTATAGCTATGTCCAAGTGACAACCTACCTTTCGTAGGTACCTCCAAATATACTACCATCTGAGTGATCCTTCATGGGCGGTACGAGAGTCATGGGGAGACAATTCTATCTGAGAATTCTGCTCTAGATAGATGTACGCTGTCGCATTAACTACTCGTGTTCAACTAAGCGCTTGTTTGGTTTGAGTACCCAATTTAGCAGTTGACCGATCCATTGCTCGTATACGAATAATAACCGGAAGTCTATTGCTATGCGATAAACTATCCCTAAATGTAAGATAATTAAACCGAAATAGTCTGATTTGACTACCAGACCACATTAAATAATTCAATAGTTTTGGGCGTAATTGATAAAAGTTAAAAACACAATAAACCTTAGGGAATTAAAGATGCTATACCCAAACGCACATATATTCTGTTAATTATTAACTTTTCCAATTTCATACGAACAAGACTGGTTAGAAATGTTGTAGGTCTCTTGGAACGTTACCCCAAGAATTTTTAACCAGCTTTTACGAGATATCGTAGGTAACGGCTCAGGAAGTGGACATGATATTTTACCGTGTATAACCATCTCCCATGTCTTCTTATAGTTCAGTTTCATACGGTTAGTATCCGCCCAGTTGCTAATATTTTTAGTTTCTATTACCGAAGTGCCAACTTTGACCCCTAAAGTAATATCATCTGCAAATTTGACGATTAGGTTAGAAGGTGAGACAGGTCTTATGTCTTTGAGACCCCAACAAGATTGTTCCCAATACTGTTCCTTGAGGGATCCCACGATTTATAGGTAAATACTCTGTTTTTATGCCATCGACAACAACTCGTTGGTGTCTATTTGTCAAAAAATTAATAACCCAGTTTATAATATACAGTAAGGGTTTATAAGTAGTATCTTAGCTTGTTACATAAAATCTCGTGCGGTACAGTGTCGAAAGCTTTGCTGAAGTCAAACGAAAAAACTCTGACCATCCTGGCGTCTCCATCCAGCCATTCCAACCAAGTGTGTTGGGCTTTTATTAGTGCCATTGTGGAATTGTAACCCTTTTTATAAGAATATTGATCTTTGTGAATAAAATTTCCACGGGTTGAGTTAATTCAGTTTTATAAATTTCTCTTTCAAAAAGGCGCATTATTATATTAGTCAATGAAATAGGTCGGAGTTGGTTAGTTTTAGTTAGAGGATTTTCCTTTGGGAGTGGTAAAATATTTGCCAATTTTCAAATGTCTGGAACAACACCAACCTTAATTGAGCTATTGAAGATGGTAGTTACTACAGGCGCGATATCGTGTGCATAGTTGTTCCAGAACCAATAAGGTAAGTCATCTGGTCCTGAGGCTGTTCGCTTCTGATTCAGTAATAATTTGCAAACAGTATGGACCGATAATTCAGGAATTTTTGTGCCACTAGGAATATGAACGGGTAGAGGAGTAGTCATTATCCGTGTTTATACTTTGAAATTATTCGTTCATTTCCTTTGGGTCAAAGATAGAACTTAAGGGTACCTCACCATTGGCACGCCCTGTTATATTGTTGACTAATGACCACCATCTTTTTTACCCACAGTTTTGGTTCTTATTTTCTTATTTTACCGCTTTTAAGCTGGTTCTCGCGGATAAGAGAGTTAACTCTTTCTTGCAGTACACCATTTCTTTCATTGTCTTATGGACCGACCATAAAGGTTTGGAATGTATCTACTCAGCTCGTTCGAAACCATTAGCCAGGATCGAGAGATGGGTTTTGGGGCTGCAACCTTATTCGTTTGCGGTAAAGTAGTTGTCGGGACGTTCAGATTCATTGTCACGACTTACAAAGATCGGAGAAACTAAACCGAGCAACGTAGCAGAAGATTACGTCAGTTTTGTTGCCAAAACAGCAATTCCGAGAGCCATGAGTACCAGAGAAATTGAAGAAGCATCTGCTAATGACGAAGTATTGGTAATTGTTCGTCAGTGTTATCGAGACACGAAATTGGGACAGTCCTAAATGAGCCAGTTACAAACCAGTTCGTAATGAACTATGTATTGTCGAATATATTGTATTAAGGGGTACGCGGATTGTCGTACCGCAAAAGTCTCAGAGCAAGAGTAATTGAATCAGGTCACGAAGGTCACCAAATGATTCTCAAGATGTAACAACGATTGCGTACAAAAGTCTGGTGGCCTGGAACTTGTCCGGAGCTATTCCGAATGACAGAAGTACCGCTTAGACCATGACAAGACATTGCAATTGATGTCATGGGTCCATTTCCATTGGGAGACTATGTTTTTGCCGCAACAGATTATTACAGATACGTAGAGGAGTCCATTTCGAAAAAAAGTGCAGCTGATGTTGCAACCAGAAGCATAGAAAGAATGTTTGCAACTCATGAATGACCATGGACAATGGCAAGCGACAATAGGCCTCATTTCATCGCAGAGATGTTTGAATCATTCCTAAAAGAGAACGGCATTGAACACCGGAAGATAACGCCGTTATGGCCCGAAGGAACGGTGAGATTGAACACCAGAATAGATCCTTGCTTAAGAGGATGCGAATAGCACAAGTCGAAGGACAAGATTGGAAGAAAGCGGTGCAAACATACTTGATTGTATACCGAAACACACGTCATCCAACGACAGGTGTGTGTCCTACTGAATTGATGTTCCGAAAAAAACTGAGAACCAAATTGCCAGAATTGAGAGAAGAGGTTCGGTTAGATAAAGAAATGCAAGATCAAGATCGAGAGAAGAAGGAAGAAATGAAAGGATACGCGGATAAAAGACGAAGCACAAAGGAAACAATTTATCCGAAGGAGACAAAGTTTTGTCGAAACAGCCTCGCGTAAATAAGTGGACTACAGCATTTGAAAGCGAACCGTATGAGGCGATCGATAAACACTGTAACAGTGTCCTGATTGAGTCAGCAGAGGGTATTCAGTATAAACGGAACACAACTCATGTAAAACAATACCAAAAAAGAGAAATCCATCATCATCAGCTGTTGAAGAATCATCGCGAGGTAATGGCAGTACAAATACGACAAATACGGAACGGAGCGAAAAAGATAAAAACTTCCTCTTATTGATCCAGTGTTACTACAGGAGGAAACCTAAACTAGCTATATTTATACTGGATAGCTCTATCAGTTCTAAGCTGTTCTCCCTAGAAGTCCAGTAAGGGTCATATGATATTGATCGATTTTCGCTTCATTTTTTTACCAACAGCGCATAACGCGTCTGCAAAGGAAAATTTCCTAAGATAAAAACTGTATCTTCAATATTTTAAATATATACTAGTAAGCTCCCGTTTGTTTTAATAAATATCGAATGTCAACAGGCGATTCTTACCGTTTGCTTAAAATGTTCTGTAGTAGATCGTATCATGATGTCGTATTTACAAGGCAAAATTCCAGAACGTACGTGAAGTCACGATATCGTCACAGTTGCCATAATGGACACAGAATATGGCACTCTTGAAACCAATGTTACGGCGATGTATAAGCGTAATCTTAAAATTTCTTGCTACAAAACTATAGTCACATTGTGTTCTTTCAAAATTAGTGTGAATAAGCTTGTATAGCCATTGTGAATTGCTAGTAATTGCGAGATATCGGCTTCGAAAATATATTTCCCAATAGAACGCCATATTGATTCACGCTTCTTTGGGGCTCCGGAAGTAAATTTGCACGTCGAAAACTGGCTTCAAGTTTGATAGGCAAGGTTGCTCTATCCAGTGTCCTCTCAGATCAGTGATTTCTATTGTCAAAAGTGAAGCTGGAAGTCAAGCGACTGATCTGTGCCGCCACACGATTCTGAGGCCCTACTTTATTATAGATAGTATTACAGAATCTTAGTTTTTTCGCATTTTTTGTCTTTTAAACGTTTCTGGCAGGGACAGTTTTACTATCACAAAGATAGAAGCATACGAGAATAATTTTGAGCAAAAAATTTGGAGTATTATGGCTTTATAACGCCGTGAAACTGGATTTACAAGTTCCAAGGAGTGAACAGCCACATGTTAGCGATGTTTTGTTTATGATATTTCAATTCAAAATCCATTCAAAATATAGAATTTAATACGGCTACTGGACGAAGGCACTCAAGGAATTTGATGAAATGAACCAGCTCAGCTGCAGTATGAACAAAAGGGTGAATGTGGTAAGTTTTTAAAATAGGAATTAGGAACAGTGCTACACTGGTTCAATATTCACGCACTGAAATGAATACATATTAAGTTAATAACCTAACAAAATTTCCAATATTATTCAACAATCAAATATACTTGAATACTTGATATATAGTAATTGTAACTAACATAGTAGTAATTATATGATTGGTGGTCAAAGAAAGAGAAGTTTTTCTTCAAGTGTTGTGTGGCTTTTTCATTTTTTGTCCTGGGAGTGCAATTTTGTGTATAATTGTCTTAAACTGTTGTGGCATGCATATGATTGTCTGTTTAATTCCAACCATAACCATGATTAAGTTATGACGTACAGGAACAGCAAAAGATGCATGATTGGAAATGTTTTGTACACAATTATTGGGTGTCTGACAGCCCAACTCTGGCATGCTATGTCTCAGGGCCTATTAATATAATCCCGCCTAGGCGGGACAGGACGTTTCATCCCTCCTAACCGGGACAAAGAGACCCTCCTGTTTGCATGGACAAAAAAATTGCCGGGATGAAACCAGGTTACTTCACCTCATACTACGCATGATCAGAAGGCAAGGTCAATGAAAGGTCATCCCGCCTAGCCTTATATGGAATTTTTTGCATTTAAAGCTACAACATTTGGAAAATGCAAAACATTAGTACCGTTAAAATGGTCATAATGTGGTGCTATTGCTATATTTATTTTTTCGTTCAAGTGTTTGAAATTTAAAACTACTGTGTCAACAACAAACAAATATCAAGGACATTGGTCAATATCCAAATTATTAACTTGTCGGAAAGTCTTTCAGCTTCGCAAGTGACGTGCAATTGTTCTGAGCACACCGGTCTGACTGCATTGATGAGCCTGCAAAATAAGACGGAAAAAACTGGCTGTAAATTTGTTCTTGAACTGATCGCCTGTTTATATGATCCCGGCTAGGCGAGACAGGACAGTGGCCGAGATCCCGCTTGCAATATAAACTCAACTGAGTGTTTATATGATCCTGCTTCCATCCTGCCTAGCTGGGATCCCGGCATCTGTTGTAGGCGGGATGAAAAATTCCCATATAAACACTTAAATGCAAACAATCCCATATGCGATGACCTTTCATTGACCTTGCCTTCTGAGCATGCATAGCATGATGTGAAGTATTAACTGGCTTCATCCCGGCAATATCTTTGTCAATACAAACACGCCATCCCATGGCCAGGCAAGTTTCCCGGCTAGGAGGGATGAAAACGTCGTGTCCCGCCTAGACGGGTCATATAAACAGGCCATGAGACATAGCATGCTTGGGTTGGGCTGTCAGACACTCTAAAATTCTGTACAAAACATTTCCTTCCCATCATGCATCTTTTGCGGTTCCTGTCATAACTTAATCATGGTTATGATTGGAACTAAACAGACAATCATATGCATGCCACAACAGTTTAAGACAATTATACAAAAAATTGCACTCCCAGGACAAAAAAATGAAGAAGCCACACAACACTTGAAGAAAAACTTCTCTTTCTTTCACCACCAATCATGTAATTACTACTATATTAATTACAATTACTATAATATCAAGTATTCAAGTATATTTGATTGTTGAATAATATTGGAAATTTTGTTAGATTATTAACTAATATGTGTTCATTTCAGTGCGTGAATATTGAACTAGTGTAAAACTGTTCCTAATTCCTATTTTAAAAACTTACCACATTCACGCTTTTGTTCATACTGCATCTGAGCTGGTTCATTTCATCAAATTCCTTCAGTATCTTCGTCCAGGAGCAGTAATTCTATATTTTGAGTAAATTTTGAATTGAGAAATATCATCCATCTGTTTCAAAACGACCTTGTGTTAATATTAAAAACAAAACATCACTAACATGTGGCTGTGTACTCCTTCAAACTTGTAAATCCAGTTTCACGGCGTTATAAAGCCATAATACTCCACATATTTTCCTCAAATTTCTTCTCGTGTGCTTCTATCTTTGTGATAGTGAAACTGGCCCGGCCAGAAACGTTTAAATGGCAAAAAAAGCGAAAAAACTAGGATCGGATGCTGTAATACTATCTATAAAAAAGTAGGGCCTCAGAATCGGGCGGCACTGATCGGCCACTGGACTTCCGGCTTCACTTTTGACCATCAAATTATTAAGAGTTGCGTTATCCAGCCTATGTACAGATCAGTGCAATTCACCGATAGATGCACAAACTAGGCTTTTCATGTTCGGAAATAACTCGTAAAATGCAACTGCGATTTTGAGACACCCTCCGCGGTCCTACTGTTACTAAATATAGTAACTTCTTGCCACATTGGGTCAGGGTGGAGGTACAGCATCAAGTCAATCACATCGCAATATTTTGTGATTTGAGACACGGTGAGACACGGTAGGCATGTTTTCGTTGCGCAACACGGTAGAATCTCGGTGGCTAACTTCTACTTCACATTTGCATTGCAAATCGAAGAAGTTTGTTGTAAGGTACAACTACAAAATCTCATACAAATTTAGGCAACTCTGTTTATATCAAGTGTCTATTGCCAGCGAATTTGTGAGATTTCAACATCAATGAAGCAATGTTTACAAATTTATAAGGCAATGATTCCTCGTTTTGTTCTTGGAATATACTTCTATATTAGACGAATATAGAAACCAATACGTACATTATGTAAATTAGGACAGAATATTTAACAATTAATTGAGGCGGAATTTTGTGTCAGTTGTATAAATCTCGTATGTGTTGATGTCAAGTATGAGATTTCTAATTCATAAAATTGACGAATTAATTATATAGTCCATATAGTGATTCAGTGACAGTATAACTGGCTGGACGGTTATTGTAATTCCCTATAACCCTATTTATAGTTTTATTTAAATTCAGTGAAAGCGTGATACGATTTCTATGCTGTGGTTGTCTACAAATTGTTGGGGGGTTGGGTCCAGAGGAGGGGGGCAGAGCATGTTACGGTACATTGCCCTTTAAAATGTATTTTCGGGAATTATTTATCATTACTTTATCAATTTATTAGGATAGTGCATGCTGTATAAGTTTGTGATATATGTTATAAAAGCATGATTTGCAGGTTTTCTTGTACGCTATTCTAACCCCCACCACCCCAAATCAATCATATTAATCAATTCAATGCAATTCCTTTTATTTTCATTATTTTATTTTCACATAGCCCAATCAATTGGTCTAGTTTTTATGCATTGATTACTTGAAGCTCATGGAAAAGTTCTTAAAGGGTGCAAGCAGAAAAACATTCATCAACGAAGCTATAACAATTTCTATCTTTCCAGCAACCCTTTGTGTAACCATCTGCTCTCTTGGTGTAGCACCACTCTCCGCTCGACTAGATAAAAATATAATTTATAGGTTAAAAAATGTTTCGAACATTCAACTTAAAATTCGTTTTCGTTTTTGACCAGTTATGTTGGAGCAACTGCGGACTCACGTTTCCAAATTTGAAGACAAAATAGCTGACCGCATGCTATTTTTCCGTCATGAAAATATCTATAAAATTAATACATGTAAAAAGAGTTGTAAATTATCTTTTTACTTGTATAAATCTTTGAAATAAGGTACACGTAATGTAAAGCGGCAGGTGATAGGTCAAAATGGAAAATAGAAAAATTTATTTTTGACATTTGGTTTATACCAATTAGTGTTTTAAAATGGAGTATTATTGGTTTTTGATTGTTGACCGACAGCCATTTTTTTATAATTTAAATACCAACCCAACTAGCGCCACAATACGACCAGCATTTTCCATCATCTAATAACGTGTGCCTTCTGTCACAGCCAAACAGCAACTGGCGTCCATTGACCGTCTTTGTTATGGTTGACCATTCCTCTCTTTTAACCGGACTTTCATGTGGTTTAGCTGCAACATACGCAGTCATTACTAGAGCGGTAACCAATAGAAGGAGCTTCATAGCTATACCTAAAAAAGACAAAAAGAACGTAATGCAGAAGCTTAATTTTAACAATCACGACGTTACTTACAAACGTGTTAGAGATATTACAATGAAAATAAATTTGTATAAGTGCAGAAATCGCTGTACTATGAGCGCAACTACGATTACGTTATCCTAAAAAGGCCCGATTACATAATTCTAAAAAGCAAAGCAGAAATGTGAGGTACCTAACGGCTCAATCTGTAGGGCTGTAGCGGGAAAGAGGGCAGGAGGAGGGGGAGGTTTATAGGCGGGGTTCCCTGTCACAGAACTTCGGGATGCAGGAACCCAAGGTCCCCAACTTTAAAAAAGTTGAAAAAGGAGGCCTATGCCCTCCAAATGTAATAATTATATGTTGAATATTTATTAATCTCCATTATAAGTGGCTTGATACAGTTGTTGTGAATGAGCGGCTAAGAATTAAAAACGTTGAGGCTTTTGCATGTGATTTAATTATATAATTCCACAAGAACGCAGAAAATACCACCTGACAGGGGTAGGGATAAAGGGCGGATACGGATGCGGATGGCGGATGCGGATGGCGGATGCGGATGGCGGATGCGGATGGCGGATGCGGATGGCGGATGCGGATGGCGAATCACGATGGCGAATCACAGATGGCGGATGCGGATGGCGATGCGATGGCGAATGCGGATGGCGGAATGCGATGGCGAATGCGGATGGCGGATGCGGATGGCGGATGCGGATGGCGAATGCGATGGCGAATGCGATGGCGATGCGAATGGCGAATGCGATGGCGAATGCGGATGGCGGATGCGATGGCGGATGAATGGCGATGCGATGATGGCGAATGCGAATGGCGAATGCGATGGCGGATGCGGATGGCGGATGCGAATGGCGAATGATGGCGGATGCGAATGGCGAATGCGGATGGCGATGCGAATGGCGGATGCGAATGGCGAATGCGATGGCGAATGCGGATGGCGGATGCGGATGGCGAATGCGAATGGCGGATGCGAATGGCGGATGCGGATGGCGAATGCGATGGCGGATGCGAATGGCGAATCTGATGGCGAATCTGATGGCGGATGCGGATGGCGAATCACGATGGCGGATGCGGATGGCGATGCGGATGGCGAATGCGATGGCGGAATGCGGATGGCGCATGCGATGGCGTGTGCGATGGCGTATGCGATGGCGATGCGATGGCGAATCTGAATGGCGAATGCGGATGCGAATGCGAATGCGATGGCGAATGCGATGGCGGATGCGGATGGCGAATGCGATGGCGAATCACGGATGGCGAATGCGGATGGCGAATGATGCGAATGGCGGATGCGGATGGCGAATGCGGATGGCGGATGCGATGGCGGGTGCGATGGCGGATGCGATGGCGCATGCGGATGGCGGATGCGATGGCGGATGCGAATGGCGATGCGATGGCGGATGCGGATGGCGGATGCGAATGGCGAATGCGATGGCGAATGCGATGGCGGATGCGGATGGCGGATGCGGATGGCGGATGGATGCGGATGATGGAATGGCAGATGGATGATGATGAATACGGATGGATGAATGCGGATGGGATAAAACGCGGATGGGAAAATGCGGATGGGGATAAAACGCGGATGGGAAAATGCGGATGGGGATAAAACGCGGATGATAGCATAAATGTCGCGATAATAATAATTTATAATTTTTAATTTAATAATAAATTATAATTTAATAATTTCTATTATACTGACAATTATTTGCGAAATTAAAGAGGCAATGTCACCCATATTTGACTAAAAATGCATTTTATTTACAGTGTGAACTGTAATTCTGAAAATAAACATCGTAAATGGATTTATGTATGACATAAGAGTAATACGCTTTTTGTGTTTGTTATTGCTTTATTTTGTAATTACAGCCATTCTTTCTCAGTTTTGTACAAGTTTTGAGAGAGTCAGAATTCCTCAAAAATCGGTGACATTGCCCTTTAAGTCGGTTGTAATAAAAATTTAAGGATTTATTCAAGTACTAGTACTGCAGTATCAATTCAACTAGGATTGCCACTTCTTTTGTATGAATTCTACCTACAATTATTTCCAAACCCCAAATATATTCAAGCGCTTTTATGCGCCAAATGTCGATCAAATAATTCTCACCAGACCTATAAATTTACCACATCTCAGGACTTACGCATGCAACAATAATAGACATATCAACATTCGTGTCACAACTTAGTTAGCTACATTCAATGTCACAACTGACATTCAATGTAACAAATTTGCTACATTGTGTTGCTCGTGTCTGGGCAATATGTAAATGCATGGGAATTGCAACGGAGATCAAGATCTGACTGTGATTTCAAAGTTGGGAAGATGTCGATATTTGGCAACTTAGTTTCTCAAACTGATGATTTTTCAACAACTTCTCCGACACTTGAAGTTGAAGGGCTACCATGCTTCCATTTTGCTGATTTCATTAATAAAGATGAAATAGCACAAGGGGGCTTTTCAACAATTTTTACTGCTGAAATTCCGTCGTGTCACCAAAAAGTCGTTGTTAAGAAGCTATTTGGCGCAGGAGACGAAGAAGAAACACGAAGAAAAATGTTAAAGGAGGCCAAACTTTTGAACAATCTTGTTCATCGTAACATTGTAGAGTTTAAAGGGATCTGTGACGACGAGTACACGCTACTGCTAGAATATGTATATTTTGATTTTAAGCCGTTCGGTCTAAGGGCTAAAGTGAACTGTTTGGCGGATCTCCTCTTGAACTTGGACAAAAACTCGTGCGCAAACATAGACAAACAAGTGTTTTATCGGGCAGCTAGCGACGTCGCGTCTGGACTACAATACCTACACGAAAGTGGCATTACTCACAGAGATTTAAAGCCTGCCAATATTTTAGTCTCAAACCAGCATTATTGTCAGCTAACCGACCCTGCCAAAATTGAAGAAATCAGCCGTAAGACACCTTTGATTTGCAAACTTACAGATTTTGGAGAAAGCAGATCGCAAGATATTCGCACCAACACTATTCTTTATTCCAAGACAAATCAAGTTAACAGGGAACTCCGGTTTTCATGGCTCCGGAACTTTTAGTAAACGATTTTCAGTTGCCTGCCGCGTCAGTTGAAGATTTAAAGAAAGCAGATATATGGGCGTATGGAATGGTGTTGTTCAATTTAATAAATCCTGGTTTGAAGCATCCTTTTCAGATCAATATAAAGATGAAGCAGGCTGGAAAATCCTGGAAGATTTCTTGAAGGCGAAACAAAAGCCAATAGCCCAGGAGAAATATGTATTAAAGCAGAGTAATGAATGGAAGCGTCTTGCGGAAATCTACGAAGCGTGCACAGAATTCGAGCCATCATTAAGGCCAAGTGCTAAGGACGTTTTTGACAGTCTACAAGTTAATTTGAAAAATCAATTTCAGTCAGTTGAGAAAACAACGCCAACGGAGCAAATAAGCAGGTACGTAGCCATTGTATTAGTATATTCTAGGACTAACTATATAGTTTAAACTATATAATTATACAGTATTACTCCCGAGGTAGTCAGAGTCTGCGCGGTATTTTTGTTCAAAAAAATTTAACTTTTTGCCAGCAGGTGGTATAGTCTTTTGACCCTCGTGTGCTCTATAAGTTTGAAAGCTCTTAACTTCGGTTCAGTGTACGCTATCAAGATAAACGTACAACCGTTCGAATTTTCTAGTTTATATCAGCTCAGTCGTCAGCTAAATTTCTGTAGACTGTAGACTAGTAGACAACATAAATCATAATACGCGGGATTCATAACCTGCGTGAAAGTAAATTAAATATATAATTTCGTTGATAACTTTTCTTTTGTGAAAAGTCTTGTTTTGCAATACCACCATCGAAATCGTCGTCAAAATCTCTCTTCATAGATATATTTCCTGGTCCATAACTTCAAAATTCAAGGAGAACCGGCAGTTTTGGTAATTTCGACTGTGTTGCTAAGGTGTCAAAATATAATTTTTGCCGACGCCGAATCTAGAGTACTACTGTACTAGTAGAGACTATGATTTTGTCGGTTACTAATTTCAGTGTATTTTATATCAAGATCAAACTAGACCAGCCTCAGAATCAGCATGCAAATACTAGTAATATAAGCTAGATTTTTGTAGTATAGAACATAATACAAGCGATTCATAGCCGTTTGAAACTATAACACCTAATTATATATTCATAACTTTTCTTCGTCTCGTTTTCGTTCATATCTTTTCGTCTGTTAAATATCTTGTTTTGGAAATACAACCATTGAAAACGCTGACAAATTATCTCGGTTTAACAGCCAGTAATGTCAGTAATACACTTAAACTTCATGATATTATTGCTCAAAACGATGTTTTACTACACATCGAGCCACCTCAATATTTCATTTTGTGGGGAAGGAGGGCGGGGGATTTCTAAAAAGTTCTGAATTACCACATAAATCTGAATAAAATAGGGTCAGGGGGAATTGCTCCAAATAAAAAAAAATCCTTGGAAATTCCTCTGATGGTGAAAACAAAAGATTTATGGTTGGAAATGGAAACCTCAATTTAAACATTCTGTTCTATGTTTAACATTCTGTTCAACAAGTTCTATGTTTTCTGTGCGCAATCTAGTGAATCTTTCAAAGTGCAGAGGCCGCATCATGACACATCTGATGAGTTCGATGATGATAATGATATCGAAATACTACATGAAAATCAAGTTGAACAGGTGGTGTATTATATAGCTTTATATCTTAGACTGATTATAGATTCATATAAATCGTATAAGACTAAATCTTATAGCTCATCTGGAAGACTGTTATTTTCCATCGTTTTTACAGCTCGAACAGTTTTGTACTAAAAGAAATTTTTGTACTATTTTAACATTTTCCTTTCGACATAGATAACGATTGACGACTCGCCTGACGACAGCGATACTTGCCAAAGTGATTTGAATGATTTCAATAAAAAGTAAGTATACGCTATACGTACACAATCAGACTTTAATTCTTCCTTCGGCAGGGATAAATATACAAATCATGATTTAAAAAATTGTTTCATGAAATATATCAATGCTCCCCCATGCACAATAAAATGAATGTAATCTTAGTTCTTGCCTATAATGGGCACGTATACTCGTACCATTCGGAAATTGATTTGATCGTATAGATTTGACTTGTATCTCTTTCTAACTCTCAAGAAAAATGGTTGCAGATGATGTGAGTCTGATAGTTCTAAGACATCGGATTCGGATATTAGCAATGACAGTTTACCACCTGCTTTTGACAAACCAACACAAAGCGACAGGTAAATCTTGCATGTTATTCGGTATAATGTATCTGATGTATATAAGGATTAATTCGCCTGATGCAACAAACACAAAACTAGGGGACCACCAAAATATGTTTGGAGACTGTCGGCTTCAACTACTGTTGGAAACTGCAAACTCTAATGTAGCAACCTTGTAAGTACACAGCTCACATTTTATTTGCACTTGTCTTGCATATGGCGAATTTGATTATGAACCAAATATTTGTCTTAAAAGAGCAAAAATCAGATTGAAATTGCACAAAATTAAGTCTAGGGCGCTCAACAATACAAAACATTTCTGAGGGGAGGATCCCCATTTGCATGAAGAAACACCCCAAATGTGCATACTTCGAAAAGTTACACCACTTTTTTTCCATATATGTCATAGTGAAGTCTCTATCAGCAATTGGTCGGTCTGATAACAACACCCCCACCCCCCACCCCAGCTAAACTCTTCTCTCGATGCTTATGTCGATGTCAATCCGACAGTTGCATATTCTTTGATGGCGTTTAGACTTCCAGGACAGCATTATAATGGGGACGAATCTCTCCCGGTATACGAGTGGACAACGACAATTAAATGTCCAGCCGAAATTCTGGAAACACTCCTGAAGCCGATTGACGATACTTTGATATGCAAGAAGGTCCCA
Source organism: Trachythela sp. YZ-2020 (assembly GCA_016169945.1). Taxonomy (NCBI): domain Eukaryota; kingdom Metazoa; phylum Cnidaria; class Anthozoa; order Malacalcyonacea; family Clavulariidae; genus Trachythela; species Trachythela sp. YZ-2020. The sequence goes on along the minus strand of JADLSH010000312.1, from coordinate 47,586 downwards.
ACTGCTATTCAACACAACGCATGCTTTCTACTCGACCGATCATCACTGAAAAACGACAACGACTGGAAGTGCGACGATCTGGGTTCGTGGAAAAACAACGGTGTTCAACGCCAGCGTTTTGCCTTGATGAAGGAGAGGTGTTGCCAGTTGACGTCGACGATCCTTTGAAGGAAGGGATACAGTATATCGTCAAAAGAACATATTTCAAGAATAATTCTGCTCCTGATCTAAAAAGTGTGCCTCGTTTATAGAAGGTAAAAGCAGCAATGCTTGTGCTTCACACAAATTAACAGGATAGCCCATCCATTATGCTTCAGTCAATTGACAACACAGCCCCCAACCCCCGGGATATAGCAGGGAATTTAACATCAACAAAGTGTTAAAAAAACATTTATTTATTTATAAAAATTCTTTATACAGGCGGCCAATATCACATAATGTGGTTTTCAAAAGGGTCCTGTGTATATACATTATTTCTCCCGTCCCTCGGGCTAGTCTGTTAAAACCCCGGCATAGCCGGGAGTTAGTGGGAGATCTTAGAGGGAGCGAGAGAAGGACTGAGGTTTAAAAGACTGCCGGTCAAAATATTCTTGATATTGAAAAATTGAGAATGACATATTGATATTTTAATAATGCCTCAGGACTTTGGTGCGTGTCAAATTACCAATGCAACTTAAGTTATAAAAGGTAAAGTTTATCCAAACAATGGAAATGACGATGCCTGATAATATTTGAGTATTGAAAGCAACGGATGGCTAAAGATTGAACACTAAATAGAGAAAAGCACGTACCTGTATTAATTAAACCTGTCTCATGCGCTTTTTTCAGCCGCCATTTTCTTGTTTTTATTGACTCGCCCCAGTCCACATCCTTTAAACCCCTGGTTTAAATCCCGGCATAATTTATACGGCCTTCAACCAAAATCGTTGCTGATTGGTCAGTTGTGTTTTTCCTTAGCAACGGGATAGCAACCGAACTGGCGATGAAAATTTAGTGTATTTTCTCGCCTTTCCTTGCTCAAATTTGAGCCTTTTAAGTTTTTGTACAAGATAGCACAAGTTTTAATTCCCGACAACAATAGTTTGTTTTTATTTTCCTATATCACGAGGAGAATGTTTTGAAATAATATTTATCGAAATAATATATTAAAATTGCATCCAAATTCACAAATTAATATACTAAAAATGACTTATACGACGCCCTCCCGGGCATAGTACGTTGTTAAATAGCGTTAAATGCCCGCTAAATTTTGTTAATTCCCCGCTATGTCCCGGGGGTTGGGGGGCCGTGGTGTCAGTTGACTGAAGCATTATGCGAAAATGTAGAAAGTTTTGCGAAATCATGCATATCAACATTTGTAGTTTTGTGAAGATAAGATCATGAAAAACAGTGATGATAATGGGAACATATGTAAAAAACGTAATAATTCATAGTTTCTTCGCCCATAGCTAAATTTTGTAAAAAGGTGTTTCAAAAACTGTCATTTGCATAGAATGTATGTTATAGCGTCTTTCCATCGCGAGCAATCAATGACATGAAAAATCTCAGAAATATTACTCATTTTTTGGCAGGTTTCCCCAGATGGATTTTCATTCAGTATCTCTTTGACGGGAAAGAGCATTCAATCGAACCCATGGTGCATGGAAACTGCAGAGAAAACACTCTACTCCTTATGTAAGAATCAAGGAGAGCACAGTAAGCACGTTGAAAAGTAAATCCTTGTCTCAAACTCCAAAGAACGCATATCAGGATGCTCAAGAGGAGCAAGGTGGCGTAACGAAGGCTTCCTCAATCAGTGATCTACCCCGAAATCGTGCACAGGCGAAATACTACAGGCGCGGACATACAAATCCAAAGAGCTACGACAATGTAGATTCACTGCTAATTCTTTTGGAACAGTGCAAGAGACAACAGCTGCAACGTGATGAACAGCCGTTCATACGGGAAGTTATAGGAGCTCCCGAAATGCGATGTGTCTTAGGGTTTGATTGGCAGTTTCATGACGTCGCCACATTTTGTACAGATCCGGTTAGTTTCTCGGTGTTTGGAGCAGATCCAACATTCAACCTGGGTAAATTCAATGCAACAGTTACGTCTTTCGCAAACTTAAAAGTTGTCAACCGAGTTGGTGGTAACCATCCAACCATGATTGGTCCCATTCTTCTAGGCCAGACAAAATCCTTCGATTCATATAACTATCTTTTAGCAAGATTGTTGGTCTCAATAAGGATATTCGAGAAATTTTAGCTTTTGGAACCGATGGCGAAGAAGAACTGTTCAAAGCGATGAAGTACAACTTCCCGTATGCCGTTCATCTACGGTGTTTCAGCCATTTTAGAGATAATTGCAAAACGCAATTGAGATTGTCCAACGTACCCGATCAAGCGCAGAAAGAATTCCTGTCTGACATATTTGGACGAAAAATCGGAGACACTTGGGAGAAAGGTTTGTAATATTTTACATTTTTACGTTCATTCATTGTAGCTAAGCGAGGAAACCTTTTGTGTGAAAATCTGCGCACTAGTATATGAAAATCAGAAATTTTACAGCTGGTTTTCAAATTCAAATCTATTAACATAACATACCGCTTTTCGCCAAAGGACTTCTCGACGCCGATGACGAGGACGACCTTCGAGCAAAACTACTCTCTTTAAAAGAAGTGTGGAACTCCAACGAACAACAGTACCTTCCAGAGGAAAACACCCATATTTTATGAATACATAAACGAAAAGGTTGGCTTTATATTTTAAGTTCTAAGTTTTTTTTGAAAGTAATTAATATGGCATCCAGGAAGCATCAGTAGTAGCAAGCAAAGCTGCTTGTTTATATGCATGTACTTTTAGTTCATGGTGTCTAACATTACCTTCCACATATTTATAGGTGGAAATGATGAATGAGTATGTTGAAGGAAGCTCGCAGGAATGCTGGTTTGGGTGATCCCCCTATTCCATATTATACGAACATTCCCGAGTCCGCTAACGCTCTTATAAAACGCGGTGTTAATTTTCGACAAAACGAAATTGCAGATTTTTGCCGTGAGATGGGCATCTTACTCTCTCGACAAAAAGAGGATGTGGATTCCGCAGTTATTAATAAGGGTCCTTACCGTTTGGCACCTGCTTTTTCTTCCTTTGAAGTGTCACAAAGTGATTGGTTTAAGATGAATACAAAACAACGGGAAGCGCATCTAAAAAGATTTCATGCGAAAAGAATGTCGAATGAAGCAAATATAGATTGCATCCCCTCAACAGGTCGTGATAACACAGATGACGCATGTTCAGACGTACCTCCTCCAGCGAAGCGGGTCCAACTTTCAGTCGATCTGGGAGACGAAAGTATCAGATCTGTTCAACCGGCTGTCTTAACCTCCATGACCGAAAAGGCTGAAAAACTCTTGAATTGCGAAGGTTCAATTGTTTGTGCTCCAGGCACGTCCGATAAGATCGCCTATATGGTGGAAAGCCAGACATCGAAAAGACCGCACTATGTGGATGTATGCAAAAACGGGAAAGTGACTTGCGAAGAGTGTCCAGCCTGGAAAGCGTCAAGATCTGTTCACATGCTATTGCTGTTGCAGAGAAAGTAGGTGTCACTGCAAAGTACTTAAAGTGGCTTCGCGAAAAGGTCCTGCGAGAATGAACGTAACCGCTATGATGACTTTCGACAGCAGCAGTGGTACTGGAAAAAAGGGAGGTAAAGCAGCCACAGCTCGACGCAAGGGTGGTAGAACTGCTAACCAACCGGAGGTCACAACCATTATTGATCGGCCGTTTTATAGGAATGCCGGTAATTTGTCTTCCGATGGATTATCAGTCTCAACAGCCTCCCAGATTCCATCATCTCCAGTTCTACCACCTCCGTGGCTTTCCCTGGACCTTCACAAGTGCCGTCTGCTCGAACACTGCCACCCCGTGGCTTTCCTGGACCTTCACAGATTCCATCATCTCCAACACTATCACCCTCCATGGCTTTCTCTGGACCTTCACAGGTGCCGTCTGCTCAAACACTACCACCCTCCGTGGCTTTCCCTGGACCACCAACACCGAAGGTAGGAGAATTTATTTTATATCTCTTGCAGTTTTGCTCACCTATGGTACGTTCCTGTCATGGATGCTCCCAGGCATTAAAACCGGATGGTCTCATCGCTCGTCCACCATATGATCTAGTCATCGTGTCGAGAATGAAAAGAGGTTTTCGCGCAAATCAAAGCAATGAAATAATGTACAAGGAGGAATGTTTACTTTCATCTTAATCGAAATTGCGTCGGGATGAAGCAACCTTACTTTGATCCGCAAATAACTTTACTTCCAAATTGGCTTATGCAATATCTACGCCCAGAGCATTTACAAATCTTACGGCAATTTGGTTTAAATATTAACTAACTGTAATTCTTTCATTTGACTTTCGTTGTCGTTCATAAGATGTTGTGCATACACAATGTACATTTTGACGTTATATCGGACATATATGTACTTATGCATGGAGGTTTTTCATTTTTATTCACTTGTTAGTTCGTTTAACGTTTCTGTACAAGAAATATTTTACATTATGTACTATTATAATGATGTAAAAGTAGCACTGATGACATATCTACTTGATAATGTATGAACGATTTACAAGTCTCAAGAATCGACCTGCTATAAATTTGTTGTACATGTGTTTAATCCACGTGAATAAAATTGAAATGCAAAATTTATTTGCAGCAGAATCATAATTCAGTTTGGCCGGGAGTTGTATTTTGGGAATTCTTTCTCTACGGCGGGTTTTTACATTTGGCGGGGTGCGCAACCTTATTTCAAAATATAAATTTGCGAAAGTGTTACCACCCTTTCTAATAAAATTCCTTGTCTATTATTTCCTTTTAAAACGATATATAGTTTGCCCCGGTTTCACGGTTTGATTCTTAAAAAAAACCGCGACAAAATTTGCATTTCCTTCATTTCCAAGCAAACTATTGCGAATTTTGACTCCCAATTTCTTAATAAAATTAAGATCTTTCTGAAATGAATATTTTGCCAGAGTTTCAAGTTTCATCCCATTTTAAAGGGGCAATGTCACCGATTTTTGAGAATTCTGACTCTCTCAAAACTTGTACAAAACTGAGAAAGAATGACTGTAATTACAAAATAAAGCAATAACAAACACAAAAAGCGTGTACAGAAGTACGGATGGTTAAGATTATGCGAGGATTGAAATGGATTGTAAATACCATCTTAATTAATTGTTGGCAGACACTTTTTCAAGTTTAGGTCAATTTGTATGAAAACGTCGTCTTACATGTTGATGTGGAAGCCCAAAGTCGTTTAATATTACTCTTATGTCATAAATAAATCCATTTACGATGTTTATTTTCAGAATTGCAGTTCAGACTGTAAATAAAATGCATTTTTTAGTCAAATATGGGTGACATTGTCCCTTTAATTTCGCAAATAATTGTCAGTATAATAGAAATTATTAAATTATAATTTATTATTAAATTAAAAAATTATAAATTATTATTATCGCGACATTTATGCTATCATCCGCGTTTTATCCCCCATCCGCATTTTCCCATCCGCGTTTTATCCCCCATCCGCATTTTCCCATCCGCGTTTTATCCCCCATCCGCATTTTCTCATCCGTATTTTCTCATCCGCATCCGTATCCGCCATCCGCATCCGCCATCCGCATCCGCCATCCGCATCCGCCATCCGCATCCGCCATCCGCATCCGCCATCCGCATCCGCCATCCGCATCCGCCATCCGCATCCGCCATCCGCATCCGCCATCCGCATCCGCCATCCGCATCCGCCATCCGCATCCGCCATCCGCATCCGCCATCCGCATCCGCCATCCGCATCCGCCATCCGCATCCGCCATCCGCATCCGCCATCCGCATCCGCATCCGTATCCGCCCTTTATCCCTACCCACTTGACAGCCTCTAAATTTTCCGGGGAGCATATCTCCGGAATCACCAAGAGTTTCTTAGCCGTTCGTACAAACTAATAAAACCTTTCTTCCGCTGCCTATACAAAATCTTTGAATCGGAATCAGTCGGAAAAATATTTCTCATTCGGAAATTTTTGATAGGTAAACCCCTCCCCCCTAAACTATAACAGGCTATTCACGGCCCTGTTAATCTTACATGCACTTTTAGCTACAGTACTTGCAGACTTTTATTTCAAAAAGACATTATAAAGACATTTTGGAGGAGGTGTGGTTCATTTGGTTAGGTTTGCATCACTACTCCGCTCCCACGGAAGGCTCTTTATCTTTCTTACTGGCTTAAACATCTTCTAAGAAATGCATCGAGTTTTTTCTTACAATATGTTTCCTAAATGTTTGTCGGACCTTTTAAATTTAACTAAATAACGACGTAGATCTGTTATGCTTCCAGAAAGAATAATATTTGAAGTTAATTATTGCATTGATTAAGTGTAGAGTGATTCCATGCACATTGTACACTTGGAACATGCAGCGATAGCCGAATTTCCGTAAATCAGCTTATATATAAGTCAATTTGTCAGTCTTTTCATAAGTTTTGTAAGTCCATATGTTTAGTCTATTCGTACTACCAAGTCGAACATTTATACTTCTTTTATTTTCTTTTTTATTTAATAATTTCGCCTAAACGTAATAAAAAACAATCTAGATATATAAACGTATATTTACAAAATCAGGGCTAGAAACCTACCACAAAAAATAAGGCGTTTATTTAAGGTGCCTACATTATTTATTTAATTTTATTTCAAACGAAATGTCAGTTCGAATGATGAAAATATTTCTTAAAAAAGAGTGATAATTTTAGAGAAAAACTACCATAAGATGAACTACGCTAAGATGAACAAATAAGAAATATAAAAGTAATTGCATGCTACATATATTACATCAGATAAGTTTATAAAGTCAACATGAAGAGAGACAATTATAGTTACGGAATTAGTTACGGAATACTTACGGAATCACAGTCGCAAAATTTAGGCCACAGATTTGTCCCAACAATTTATCAAAGTCTTAAGATGTGTCTTTTGTAGAACGTCTTGAACAGTATTTAAGCACGCAGTGGTCGGTGGAATTTATACCGTTACGTTTGTCAATACTTTAAATTAAAAGATAACATTACAAATGGAAGAATAACACAGCTGCAACAGCGTCAATATTTACCTGAATCTAGCTAATAAAAATTAATTACTTGCCAAAAATGCCAAAACATGTATAATAGATTTTAATAACTCAAAATGCAAACAGTAATAACGTTAAATAAATATACTTTATTGAATAGTTTGACATGGAATCCGGCCGAGCATTTTACGAGTTTCGAAAACATATTGACAGGATTATATGTCAAACCATTCAATAGGATTTCTATTTTTGACAAACCGCAAAAATGAATTTTCTTGCATTTTAATTTACAAGATTAGGATGAATTATAAGCGCTGTAAACGGCACAATAATACATAATACTAAAGTCGTAATACTAAAATGCGAGGTAAAAAAGTGACGTTAAGTTATATCATTCTACATACTCGAACACGGAACAGCTTGATGATATTAGTGATTGTATTGGCAAGCTAAGCACATACCCAACCCATGTGCTTTGCAGAAATTGTAAATTTATTACTTATTAAAATAAATCAGTACAGAGGATGTTTCAAGTGGGCAAGAGCCGTACACGCAGGAAAAATTGCAACAAGCAAATGTTATTAAATTGAAATTCTGCGTCATGTATTTCATAAAAAACTAATTAAAAAAGTTTAATTACCTGCTCAAAATCCAATAAACATTTTCAAGTGATTTTAATAACTCAATAACTATGATTTGGGCAAAACAACTTAATTCTATAAAAATATTAATACCATAATTATTTGTTGGAAAAGAATAGGGCTATGTATTCTGCAAAGCAGACTTCAAATGAAACAGCAATGTTTTCTTTATTTAACAAAAATTCCTGAACATATACTCAATTGCGATAAATATACAATTTGCTGCTTTCCATGCAGTTACGCGTTTTTCGACGCACGTACGTAGCTACAAGTAAGAAAATTTTTTAAAACGATTTAAATGTTATTTATAAAATAACCTAATGAATAAATGTACATAATTTAGTGTTCCGTAAGTGTTAGTATGCATTTGTTAACTAGCCTAATTTGTAAAATATTACAAACTTTAATTAAAATTTTCCGCGCCTGTATGTACGTATAAAAAACGCATGACTGGAAAACAGCCTTAAAGATCACTCCAACCCCAAATCTCACATGATTGGTCATTCCTGTTTTACTCACATTAGCAATGGAGTAGCAACTGTACCGTACTAGCGATTAATTAAAATTAAATTATATTCTATAATGTCCCAACGTTGAGTCCTTCTTTTATTTACTTTGCAGCTTTTCACCAGTTTTATTTCGATGCATTAGTATAAAGGTATTTTAAGTATTTGTGTTGAGTAATTTACGAATGTAGCTGTAATTTACCAAATATTTAGAAACTTTCAATATTTTCTTCGAGTTACTACAGCGACAAAACAATAGACTACAGAAATTTCAAAATGGACTCGCACTTGTCATACAAATGTCGACATTGAAACATATTGGATATTTTTATTACAAGGTCAGTTGCCAACCATAGTTGAATGAATGAATGAACAACTTTATTTAAAGAGGGTAAAATAACACATGACAGCAATACAGCTGAAAAACCTATGGCCCTCATACAATATATACAAAGTTATAGATTATATCTACTTTAAAACGATAAAGCTATTTAGAAAGAGAACTATAGAAGAGATCTTAGGATTATATATATATATATATCTACAATTTACTGAAGCTTTACTGATCACATAACAGTTGCTGAAACGAGAAACAAAACCGACCAATCAGGTGCGGGTATTGCGGTATTGGTTTAAGGAATGTACATATAATTAAAGGAATTAGAAGAAGTTTGCTAAGTTTTAGGTAAAACCCACACCGCTAAGCAAATAATTGCACATCGCGGTAAAAAATGAAATTTTGGCGATTTTTGCAAAATTAATCAAAATTTGTGGCATTAAAACTTCACATTTTGTGAAATCAGCGAAAAAGCTGTGTAAACCAAAGCAATTCCAGTGAATTATTTAGTAATAAATATAGATTAATAAAAAACTTGAAATTTGCTTTAGGAATATAACAAATAGTAAGGAGAAACTCACGGGACAAAATTTAGTGACGTGTAATATTAAGATGAACTAACAGATATTATGATAAAACTACGAGAAATACATGCATGCAGAATCCCCTCGCCCATTTGAACCAAGCAATTTACTTATTGTAATAACATGAAGTACTGAGTTGACCAGTGGAATCATGGTAACACGCATTGTAACATGGTAATTTGTACAAAATATTGTTATTTTGTTTTTAACCATAAAATTATCAATTGCCCAACTATATAAAGTGGGTATGCTATTATGTACTCTTTTAGCTTTGATTTACTGTAACATTCAACCTTAGACGTTCACAAAACGTTTCGAATTTTCATAAAACTTCAACCGCTTTTCGAGCAGTATTTTTATACTTCGAACTTGCTTTGAAATGAAGTTTTTGAGATTTAAGATCAATCAATGTTGTATTGACCACACAGAATGATCTACACATTTTCAAATTCACAAACTATACTGCCTACAATAAATCGGCAAAGCAATCATGCAAAATAGCTAATTTCAATTAAACAAATTAAACTGCCCGAAAAGTAAACTTTAGTAAATATTAATGCACTAAAATTGCTTTAGTTTACATTTTGAATTATTTTGCAAGAAACGGAAATTAAATTATTTTTTTACGATGAGGTGAAATTATTTGCATAACGGTGACTGTTATACCTAAAACTTAGCAAACATCTACTTCCTTGAACTCTTTATCGTTGAATTGCGCTTGCGCCGTAATAACGATCAGTTGTTTCAAATGTAAATATCTATCTAAATATTCTCTGGCAACAGGACACGCGTCATTCGATAGCTTATAACTTCCTCTTTAAAATAATAGTTTGTCCCGGTTCATATTACCTATCCAAATTAATTTGCATACATGTTCATAAATTATCTAAACATTTTACAATTATTGTTGAAATATATCGGAATTGTTAGAGCAAGATTTATTATTTCTGAGCAAGTGTTACCACACAAATTGTAGCTCATGTAAAATGGAATATTATTGGAAAGTTTCATAACTATTTTTTTTATTTTTTGAATGTCGCATACAAAATGCCAAAATCGTTGAAATTAATTCCCGCACGCGAAATAAATTACGAAATCCATATTAGGTCAGTGTTGCTTGCTATAAACCAATGAAAATCTGCCATCTACGCAATGACATCACGAGGAATCGATTGCCGGTACTTTCAAAGCAATAGGGTGTAAGGTCACGGAGATTTAGCTTTCCGAAGATGTCCGAGCAACCCGAGCGCGCTCCGACAATACCGGGATTCGCAACAAATATAGCATTTTCACGAGAATTGACATCAAAGGGCTAGATTATGGCTATAAAAATGGCATCAAACAAAATTAAAGGGATTGCAAATCCTCGTCGAATGGTGGTTTCCCCGTCGAGTTTGTAGCGAGTAAACCAAAAGGTAGGAAAGCGAAATGAATATTTAATTAGTTTGTGTTATTGTTAATTTGTAAACAAAACAAACTTCAGAGGTGTTTGAAGGGGGCTAAATCGGCCGCACAGTGTTGTAAATAACACGATTTACTTCTCTAAAGAGATCGTAAAACGCTGAATTGAACGGTGGTATTGTAATCTACAGAGCATGCACTGAACCGAAGATATGAACCAGCAAAATTTTAAGACGATATCGTCTAACCAATACGGCAACACGGCACCTTATTGGCCGGTAATATAAAGATTTTCAATGTCGACATTTGTGTGACAGGTGCGAGCCTTTTATTTAATTTCTGCAATCTATTGTTTTATTGGTGTCGTAACACGCAACAAAATATTGAAATTTTGTTTCTGAATATGGTGTAAATTACAGCTACATTCGTAATTCACTCAACACAATTACTTAATATACCTTTATATTAATGCATGGAAATGAAACTGGTGAAAACCTGGACAATAAATAGAAGGTAGACTCAACGTTTGGTCAATATATAGAATGTCAGTAAAACAGGAATGAACAATCATGTGAGATTTGGGTTTAAGGGCGTAGAGTGATCTTTAAGGCTGTTTTCCAGTCATGCGGTTTTTACCCGCAGACAAACGTGCACGGAAAAGTTTAAATTCTTCTAAGTTAACAAATGCATACTAAAATTTACGGAACACTAAATTCCGTACATTTATTCATTTGGTTACTTCATAAGTCACATTTAAATGGTTTAAAGTTTTCCGTACGTTTACGTGCGTACGAAAAACGCGTACTGCATGGAAAGCAGCCTTTAATTTGAAAGTTGTATATTTATCACCTTACAATTGAGTTGAAGTCTGCTTTGCAGAATACATAGCACTATTCTTTTCCAACTAATAATTCTAGTATTTAAATCGAAGTTGTTTTGCCCAAGTCATAAGTATTGAGTTATTGAAATCACTTGAACATGTTTATTGGGTTTTGGGCAGGTAATTAAACTTTTTTAATTAATTTTTTTATGAAATACATGACGCAGTATTTCACTTTAATAACATTTGCTTGTTGTAATTTTTCCTTCATGTGCTCTTGCCAACTCTGTACTGAATTATTTTAATAAGTAATAAATTTACAATTTCTGCAATTTCAACAAAGCATGCAAGCATGGGTTTGATATATGCTCCGATGCTCCGCCATACACGAAACTTTTTTTATGCTATTTGTGCGAGGTTGTGGTAAACAGAGGGAAATTGATATGCCGCGAAGTTCATAGTTGTTTTTTTGTTATCTCATTTTTATAGGTGAAAAGATCAGTTAGTGATTTGGACCCCATTTTATTTAATAGCTTAAACATTAGTTTTCCTTTTGCTTTTATTCTTTCTGCTTTAAGAGGCTCCCAGTCTAATGCGGTTAAAGCAATCGAGTGACCTGTATCATTGTTCATATTCATTATAATCCGTGCAGATCTATTGTGGAGCTTTTGGCGCTTTTAGATTGTGTTTCCCCCAAAACATCCATACTTCACAGCAATAATTGAAGTATAGAATTATATACTGAAAGTAGTGTATCTTTGTAAGTAAATTCCCTAAGACGACGCATTGCTGATATTCCAGGAGTGATTTTCTTACAAATGTTTTCAGTATTACCCTTCCAGGAGAGATGCTGATAAACTTTTACTCCAAGGGTTTTACATTCATGCACTTGTTTAATTGATTTATTATCTATCACAATATTGGGTTGGGCTTGCCAATACCAGCACTAATATGATCAAACTGTTGCGTTCGAGTCTGTAGAATGACCTAACTTAACGTCACTTTTTGACCTCGCATTTTAGTATTACGATTTTAGTACTAGGCCTATTATGCCGTTTACATCCATCCTAATCTTTTATTAAAAGGCAAGAACATTTCTTTTTGTAGTTTGTCATATAATAGAAATCCCATTGAATGGTTTGACATTCAATAAGGTATATTTATTGAACGTTATTGCTGTTTGCAATTGTATTTTGAGTTATTGAAATCTCTTAAACATGTTTTGGCGTTTTTGGCAAGTAATTAATTTTTATTAGCTAGATTCAGGTAAATATTGACGCTGATGCAGCTGTGTTAATTTTCCATTATTAATGTTATCTTTTAATTTAAAGTATTGACAAATGTAACGGTATAAATTCCACCGACCACTGCATGTTTAAATAGTGTTCAAGACGTGCTACAAAAGACACATATTAAGACTTTGATAAATTGTTGGAACAAATCTGTGGCCTGAACTTTAGCTACTGTGATTCCGTAAGTATTCCGTAACTAATTCCATAACTATAATTGTCTCTTCATGTTGACTTTATAAACTTCTCTGATGTAATATATGTAGCATGCTATTACTTTTATATTTCTTATTTGTTCATCTTATCGTAGTTCATCTTATCGTAGTCTTTCTCTAAAATTATCACTCTTTTTTAAGAAATATTTTCATCATTCGAACTGACATTTTGTTTAAAATTAAATTAAATAAATAATGTAGGCACCTTAAATAAACGCCTTATTTTTTGTGGTAGGTTTCTAGCCCTGATTTTGTAAATATACGCTTAGATATCTAGATTTTTTTATTGTGTTTGGGCGAATTGTTAAATAAAAAAGGAAATAAAAGAAGTATAAATGTTCGACTTCGTAGTACGAATAGACTAAACATATGGACTTACAAAACGTATGAATAGATTGACAAATTGACTTATATACGCTGATTTACGGAAATTCTGCCGCATGTTCCATGTGTACAATGTGCATGGAATCACTCTACACTTCAAAAACTCATTAATAATTCATGAAGAAAACACAAAAGAAATTAATGTTTAATCAGTGTCTTTATATGTGATAAAGACCGGCTCGTTTTTCTCGTCGAAATTTCTTGACTTTCACGACAACAATTTTCAAAATTCGTTTTTATATGAGCTAATAAGATTCGTTTTTGAAGCCATTTAAAACACTCGCAGTTGGTGCTTTATTAGATACAAAACACTCGGCTTCGCCTCGCGTTTTATATTCTGATAAAGCACTCCTGCTCGTGTTTTAAATAGTACTTAAAGGTGATGTAAATTCACGATATAAACAAACCGGCAACATCCGTTTGTTTACATTTTAAACACGCTATACTTAAAAAATTATGAAGTATTCTGGTTCTCCATGCTTTAAATAAATACAGATTCGAGTAATCGAGTTTCTGCTTTAGAAGATGTCGAATTTTAGTCGAAACAACGCGAAATTTGAGCATTGCTTGCACAGTCGCGGGACCCCCCATAGCACATGCGCAGAGCGGACTTTACATGGTCTTTAATCAATGCAATAATTAACTTCAAATATTCTTCTTTCTGGAAGCATAACAGATTTACTTCGTTATTTAGTTAAGTTTAAAAGACAAACATTTAGCAAACATATTGTAAGAAAAAACTCGATGCATTTCTTAGTAGATGTTTACGAATGCAAGGAAGATAAAGAGCCTTCTAGGCCGTGAGCTAGTGCACCAAAAGATGGCTAGAAAACGAATTTCATTGGACACCTCGCTAAGCTAAAATAACTTTACATATTCTTATAGATTAAAACACGCTGAATCCAAATCTAAAAATTTCTTGTCGATATACCCTGCAGTTTTTTTGTATTTTTCGATTGAAATCTTAAAAATTCACTGTCGCGTGATTATGTTTATTAGCAGTTTCGCGAAAACGCATCTTTCAAAAATCATACTTCCTGTACGAACATGCGCCGATTATCTGCCGGTTTCTATTCGACTTACAGGCGACAGCTGTTTGAGGCATGTGTTCCTTATTTTCTTATGGATTTGTCACTTAAACTTCGAATTTCAGATGTGTTCCATTGTATTCCTACATTTAGGCGATAGTTTTAACGATAGTTTTAAGTTATGACAGGACAAAAGAATGCTTTTATGGCCGCTCAACAAGTAGACAACGCGAAGGAAGTTAGCTTTCAAGATACCAGCGCAAACGAAAAGCTTTTAACTAAAGAATGGTTCTGCTGCTCTTGAGGTCAAGAATAATGACAATATCTTGCTGTTCTACCTTCATTTAAAGCCATTGTGTACATTTGGCGCAAGTTTTTATCTTTATAATATTATACACTTGCGCTTTGTCTAAACACTATGTCTATATATATTATTTATATTCCTCATTGTTCACTGCAATATACATACACAGTATTTATTAGTTCTAAATTATAGAGCATATTTGTTTTGTGTATTTTCAAGATCCCAAAAGTCTTGCTACGTATATTCATATTTGTATGTAGTTTAATTAAGATTGTACTGTACAGTAAACACTCCTGGAGTAAAATATAAATGAAAGGAGATGCATTTGAGCATTAATTAGATGTCAGCCCACTATTCCTCAAAGCACATTTAGTACATCTGTTCTGTGAGATTTCTATCATGTGCTTCGATATAAACAATTTTTATACTCCTAATCTATCCCCTAAATTTCATTTTTTTAATATCTATTTGGTCAATTTTGTGACCCTGACTGCTTCTTGACATCCCCTTGGAAACAGTTTTGCAGCCTTGCCCCTAGATTTGTAGCTTCTGCACCACCAAGACCTCATCAAGAACAGCCCTTGAACTCTCTAGCTGCAGGTGTCTTGTACCTAGGTGTCTTGTACCCAGGTGTCTTGTACCATCAGTTGCTACATTGTTGTGTGACTGGGGCATATAATTGCTGTATCCAGAATTTTGAGGTGGCATAGCAAACCAAAGTGTCTAATTGTGAGGCAGATTTATAATACAATTTTATAATGGGTAGACTACCCCATCTATTATGCCTCTTGTTAACTTGTTAAGCTGCAATAGAAAAGCAAACCTTAATTTTGGCAAGGCCTTCAATCAGTTAGCCACATATACATCAGTGCAAATACTGCAAAACAATATAATAATGTATATTATTTGCACAGATATAGATCAGGGTTTACAGATTGAAAGCCTTGTAGAGAATATAAATGTGGTATTTTATATAAACAAAACAATGATAGAGTGCAATAATGTAATGTATTTTGTAAATACTGATTATTAATTGTAAAAAAACAATTCCAATTGAAACAAAATTGCAATATTGTCCGGTACTGTTCATTTCTTGAGATAAGAACGTTCAAGGTACCAACACCTTGCACAAATCCCCTCTGTATTCAAAAGAGGAGATATATGTATATATATATATATGTGACACGATTCACGTCTGTATTCTCACGTCCATATTCTGTTGGGCTATAGACCTTGTTGACTTTGTTTATAGGCCGTCCTTCGCAGACTTTGTCGCACAAACTACAAGGAAATAACTTCTCTCCGTCAATTTTTTAGCGCATCAGAAAATTGGGCAATAGCCATAGATACCTGAAAGTTAAACGATCTTCGTACTCGAAGTAGGGCAAACGCTAATATCAGGAAAGTATCTTCGTGTTGGTCCTTCGTTTCCCCGTCGAAATCTACATTATCCATTGTCAATATGCCTTACAAAGCCCTCGATATCTTCACGAAGCTCTAATGTTTCTATATTACGCTTAATCGCTGTCAAAAAACATTCAAACGATCAGAAAAAAGCTTATTTTTATCGGAAACCTGAAATGAATTAAATAGGCCTACGTAACATTTTGTTTACAAATGTTTTGTACATCACTATTTTGTATATCTTAAAATGACCCGAGATATGCCCGAGTTGTAGACGGTATGCAGGCTATTGGTCCGATTCTTACGAAACGCTTTTTGAACGATGAGTTTAGCACGGAATTGCTAATAAACGTAGCTAAAACCGTGAATTTTTTAAGATTTCAATCGAGAAATACAAAAAAACTTCAGGGTATCTCGACAAGAACTTTTTAGATTTGGATTCAGCGTGTTTTAATCTATAAGAATATGTAAAGTTCTTTTAGCTTAGCGAAGTGTCCAATGAAACTAAACGTTTTGGTGCACTAGCTGACGGCCTATTCCGTGGGAGCGGAGTACTGATGCCAACATAACCAAATTAACCACACCTCCTCCAAAATGTCTTTATAATGTCTTTGTTTAAATAAAAGTCTTCAACTACTGTAGCTAAAAGTGCATGTAAGATTAACAGGGCCGTGAATAGCCTGTTATAATTTAGGGGGGAGGGGTTTACCTATCAAAAATTTCCGGATGAGAAATATTTTTCCCGACTGATTCCGATTCAAAGATTTAGTATAGGCAGCGGAAGAAAAGATTAGCTTGTGCCAACGGCTAAGAAGAAACTCTTCGTGATTCCGAAGACATGCTCCCCGGAATATTTAGAGGCTGTCAAATGGTATTTCCTGCGTTCTTGTGGAATTATAGTTAAATCACATGCAAAAGCCTCAACGTTTTTAATTCTTAGCCACTCATGCACAACAACTGTAACAAGACACGTATAATGGAGATTAATAAATATTCAACATATAATTATTACATTTGGAGGGCTTAGGCCTCCGTTTTTCAACTTTTTTAAAGTTTAGGGCCTTGGGTTCCTGCATCCCAGTGTTCTGTGACAGAGAAGCCCGCCTATAAACCTCCCCCCTCCTCCCGCCCTCTTCCCCGGTACAGCCTTACAGATTGAGCCGTTAGTACGTCATATTTCTGCTTTGCTTTTTAGAATTACGTAATCGGGCCTTTTTAGAATAACGTAATTGTAGTTGCGCTCATAGTACAGCGATTTCCGCCACTTATACAAATTTATTGCCGTTGTAATATCTCTAACAGATTTGCAAGTAACGTCGTGATTGTTAAAGCTTCTGCATTACGTTCTTTTTCTCTTTTTTAGGTATAGCTATGAAGCTCCTTCTATTGGTTACCGCTCTATTAATGACTGCGTATGTTGCAGCTAAACGACATGAAGGTCCGGTTAAAAGAGAGGAATGGTCAACCATAACAAAGACGGTCAATGGACGTCAGTTGCTGTTTGGCTGTGACAGAAGGCACACGTTATCAGATGATGGAAAATGCTGGTCGTATTGTGGCGCTAGTTGGGTTGGTATTTAAGTTATAAAAAAATGGCTATCAGTCAACAATCAAAAACCAATAATAATTGGTATAAACCAAATGTCAAAAATACATTTTCCTATTTTCCATTTTGACCTTATCACCTGCCGCTTTACATTACGTGTACCTTTTTGAAATATTTATACGAGTAAAAAGATAATTTACAACTCTTTTTACATGTATTAATTTTATAAATATTTTCATGACGGAAAAATAGCATGCGGTCAGCTATTTTGTCTTCAAATTTGGGAATATTTGGCCTAATTATGACGTCAGTCGGAGGTTGCTCCAACATAACTGCTCAAAAACGAAACCGAATTTTATGTTGAATGTTCGAAAAAAATTTCAGGGCAATAATTATAGATAAACCTTAATTTCTGAACCCTCGTCATAACTTTAAATACTTTTTCGTGAAAATTTTAAAAGTTGAAGAAAAATTGTTTTGTGTAACGTTGCCCTAAGATGCTTATTTATACGAGATATCAGACACAGTCGAAACATTTTTTAACCTATAAATTATATTTTTATCTAGTCGAGCGGAGAGTGGTGCTACACCAAGAGAGCAGATGGTTACACAAAGGGTTGCTGGAACGATAGCAAATGTTATGGCTTCGTTGATGAATGTCTTACTGCTTGCACCCTTTAAGAACTTCTCCATGAGCTTCAAGTAATCAATGAATAAAAACTAGACCAATTGATTGGGCTATGTCAAAATAAAATAATGAAAATAAAAAGGGAGTTGAATTGAATTGACTAATATGATTGATTTGGGGTGGAGGGGTTTAGATGCGTACAAGAAAACATGCCATGTAGTTCACAAAGTAAGTAGTATATTATAATCATATGCTCACCGTTTCCTTGCGGTTGTTCAACCACGCTGGTCCCCATGACACTGTACTAGTGACTAGATGTGCAGGGGTTGGTTATGCGGAAGCTGGATATACACGTAATCAACAACTTGTCAACAAGATGTGAGATTTTTACGTGTGTAGATAAGCCAGGGTCGATTTGTTGTCGTACATTTGTTTTAAAGGTTTAAAAACAACTATATAGCATACATATGGCGGTTGACTGTTGTGTAAAAGTACCTGAAAAATACAATAAGAACATTGACCTTTCGAGCGAAGGCCCTTCGTCTGGAAGTTAGTAGGGAAGTTAGTAGAAGGTGTTAGTAGATTGAATACTTGAGCGGAAATATATATACATTTTTTAGACCTAGCCTGGAGCAGTGCGAAAAATGCAACTTAGGCCCTCTGGCAAGAACGCCTTCTACTATTAATCCCATCGAACGAGATACCACCCGTTCCCAAATCTTGATATTTACCCATTCCCCATTTACTGGCATCACACCCAACTTATATACCAAACTTGCGGTTGATGCTCAACAGCTCGACTCTGTAGCTCAGTTGGTTGAAGCGCTGCACCGAGAATGTAGGGCTGCAGGTTCAAATCCTGCCAGAGGGCTTAAGTTGCATTTTTCGCAACTGTTCCTGGCTAGGTCTAAAACTGTATATAAATTTCTGCTCGAGTATTCCATCTATTAACACCTTCTATTTTTGAAAGGACATTGGCAACGAAAATTTTTATTGGCTTATTTAATCTTACTGGACCATCTAACTAACTGTGAACATGTTACAAATTTTTCCTGAAATATTTTTGTTTACGAGTAAAATGCAAGTAAAATATCATAAAATTTGCTCATCTGCCGCCATCTTGAAAAAATTATCTTTGGGGTCAATGACCTTTTTGACGTCATTAGCAGGGCTGCCTTCAAAACAATATAGAGATTTAAAGTGCGTGACGGTTACGTTAACTAAAAATATGTTATTTTGAACGTTAATAATGTACAAAAATTCTCATATCCGGCAAGGGAACTAGGGAAGTGCTATACTATCAGATGAAACCATATTAAGCGAGTGGGAAGGCAAAGACACGTTTGAGAATGATTGGGTATTATTGAAGCTATATTATTTTGTATAAGTTGAAATTTAACGAGAAAGGTAAACGGTCATATACTTTGGAAAAACTTTAAAGTACCATGTGTGGTAGTTAGTGTATATGTGTGTATGTGTGTATATGTGTATATGTGTATATGTGTATATGTGTATCTGTGTATATGTGTATATGTGTATAGATAGATAGATGTTTTTAATTCGTAAAACTTGTAGCCATAGGCTGAATTATGCTTACATTACGTTAAGTCCAATCACTATAGCTATATAACACCAATTTTACAAATTACTTAAAACTAGCCAAAGTTTGGTGAACAACAGATAAGAGGCTACTCTAAAAGACAATAATTATTAAGATGATCAGTTCTAATATTTAGTGTTATTTATGCTAATATATTTACATTGGTTAAAATGTTAGTGAACCAGCAATAAAAAAACTATTTTAAAAACGATCTGTTCGGAAGTTAACGTTAAACTTATATTTGGTCCTAAGTTCTGTGACACACGTGTTTCGGGGTGGGAAAAATTTATGAAGTTTATGATTTTCGTCCATCATAATGTTCAGGAAAAGTTTATTGCTTATCTTCTCTCTTCTGGTACCAAGAAGTTGAAGACCAGTGAGTATCATCGCGTCAGTATATGGGGATCAGGGGTGGATTATTCTCAACGCACTCTTCTGAATCCTTTCCAGATCGTTGGATAGGTAGTTAGACAAGCTCTTATGAAAAACGGGACATGCGTATTCCAACATTGGTCTAATACATGTGCTGTAAAATAGAACAATTCATAAATCCCGACCTTGGCTCGTATCAGTTGTGTCAGAAAGTACAATCGCTTTCTTGCTTTCACAATAGTTTGGTAAATGTGATCATTCCATGATCAAACGGTTAGTCCAATAATTTTTGCACAAGGAACTGCGTCCAAAGGGATATCGCTGACAATAATTGGATCAAAACAGCATTTGGTTTGCCAAATCCAATGCGTAATTCTTTGTATTTCTTCTCGTTCAGCTGAAATTTTATTTCAGAAATTTGGGTTGATAGATGATTAACTGAGGGCTGGATTCTGCTTTCGCTGTATTTGCTGATTAATTCGTCTACGGTGGTGTCGTCTACGAACTTCCACATGTTACCACTAGAGGTTGTTAATTCGTTGATCATTATTAAATACAGCCATGGGCCCAATTTCGTGCCCTGTGGAACTCCGGCGGGAATTTCAGCCCAATCCGGCTGAAATCTTGATTTAGCTTTATTCTTTGTTTTCTACATGTTAGAAAATCTATAATCCAGTTAATAACCCAGTGGGGTAGGATATATCTATCGAGTTTAGCAACCAATAAGCCATGATCTATCAAGTGAGAAGCCTTTTTAAAGTCAAATAGGATGACTCTAACCGTTGCACAGTTTCCATCGGTAGAACCATTCCAGGAGTGTAACATGCTTAAAAGGGCGTAGGCTTGATTTTGGGATACGGCGGAGTACGGCAGGTTTAACGAAATCTTCTACAATAATATCCTCTGCTATTTTGGATATGATGGGTGTTAAGGATATTGGTCGTAGATGTTTATTTACCTCCCGAACGGGTTTTTGTTTCGGGATTGGAATAATATCGGAATGTTTCCATATTGAAGGAAGACGCGCTTCCTTATAGGATAAGTTCAATATTTCTGAAACAGGCGAGGCCAAGATATCAGCGTTTTCCTTTAATATCCAAGCTGGAATGCCGTCTGGGCCATAGAGATTATAAAAGAATAGAGGGGGCATCTGAGGATAAATTTAGGGAAATTGAAGCTTCCTAATGGGGGCCCCTTGTAAGTCCCGTATGTGAAATCGCGCTCCCATTGGCTACATTTGAAATCTCCTTATCAACGCTTCCTTAGCAACAACAAAATTCATTTTTTGAAAAAGTTTACGATCCGTCTAAATTAAGCAAAATGTTAAAATTCAACGAAAAACTATTCCTATGTGAGCAAAATTGTCTTTAATTTGATGTTTAAAGATGTGGAGTTGGTGTGAAGCAATGAAACTGCTTAGTGGAACTGGCATTTAACTTAAAAGGCGGGTGTTTTCACTCTGCAGTCTTGGTGTTTCTCACTTGGTTGGTCAACTTTAAATAGACAAAAAAGGGAAACAAATCAATTATATCAGTTTTTAGCAGGTTTATTTTCAATATATATTAAATATTAACACATATTTACAATTTTAAGACACATAGGAGTGTTTCTTACTTAATTTTTGGGAGTTTTTTGTGTATTTTTCCCAGATTTTTCCCCTACCAAAAAACAATTTTTTTGTTGCTAAGGCAGTGTTGCTAAGGAGATTTCAAATGTAGCCAATGGGTGCTCGATTTCACATACGGGACTTACATCCGGGAATCTTAAGGGGCCCCCATTAGGAAGCTTCAATTTTTCCTTTTTGTTGACTACATTTGTCAATTGGATGCCCCCTCTATTATTTTATAATCTCTAAGGTCTGGGCCGCTAGCTTTGTTTGGATTTAAGCTTGCAAGGTGTTTAAAGATAGAAATCTCGAACGTACAGAATGATTGGTTGGTTAGTTGGGGATTCTCGAAAATATCTCGGTTGGTAAAAGTGGATGGCAATGGATCAAAAACTCTCATTGGCTCGAGGAAAGTTTGATTTATTAGGTGGGCAAGGTCATACGGAGTAGTAGGTATTTGGCCAGGCCCACATTACAGTAGAGACATCGAATCTTCGCGGTAGGTAACCTGTGAAGCCAAACCACTCAGTTTTTTTACTTCTTTCCCCCAAATAGAGGGCGAGCATTATTTTAAGTACTAGTGTTCAACTCTAGACTTGTAAAACTTCGATCGACACGATTTTCGCTCACGGTTTATTCGATTTCTTAGAGTTTTGAATAAACTTATGTTTCCCTGGGCTAGGGCCTTTTTGGCGACGGCAAATTGCTTGTACATCCAAGGCGGTTCGTTACAATATTTTGTTTTAGTCGTGATGGGAAGTAACGAATCTAATCCAAAGTCAATTATTGACCCTAACATCTGTATTTTTCCATCACAGGTTTTCCATCATTTCTCCGTAGCGATCAAAGATTTGATATCGACTTATTGTAAAAACGTACTCATCGCAAGACGTTTAGATGGTCTCAGGTCCCTCGATTTCACACGTAATTTTGGTTTTTGAATTTGTAGTCTTTCTAAAGGTTGGACTTCTACTGTCTAATGATCAGAGAGGCCAAATGCCGGTCGTTTGATTGGATCTTTATAAAAATCCTTCATATTGGTAACAATTAGATCTAACCAATTCGGACCCCGTGTTGGAAATTTTACGATCTGACGGAGATTGAAACCATTAGTTATTCGACATGTAATTAGTCTATTAAAATCACCCAGTAGAATTATTCCGCTATGAGGAAATTTTGGCTTCAATTGTTGTTAATGACTCATATAGATAATTGATTACTTCCTGATCGTTTCCACTGGGAGGATGGTACAAATTGCACAAATTAATACAGGGAATTCCCCAAGTAAGGCGTGAGGGTCTTAATTTTATCCAAAGAGCTTCGATGCCATATGTTCATCATGTCATGTAAGACTTCGTATCTTATTGAATTTCTTATATAGACACACACACCGCCATTATTATTATTTTTTTTTTATTATAATTATTAAAACTTTATTTGAATACTGGACTATTTCACTATGTATAAACTATGTACAGGAAAACAAAAATAAATCATCTTCCAATAGGCCGTATGTATAAAATATTTACAAGATGGGAAAAAATAATTAATTACAATTATATGTGATTACTAGATGTTGTCTCGTAATGTCCGAAATGTAATCATATTTGGTTTATATGATTTTTGAAAGAATGAATGGTTTCCGATCTTTTAAGATCACAGGGTAAATTATTCCAAGCCACCGCACCCCTGTAGCTAAATGATTTTTTCTTAAAATTAGTTTTTGGTTGAGGAGGCAGATAATTGAATTGTATCTGTCTCGTTTGATAATTATGTACCTGATCGGTTCTTTGAAATATGTTTGAGATGGAGTTAGGAACCATTGAATGTCTGACCTTAAACATTAATGTTGCGAGTTGTTGGTTCCTTCAAGTCTCCAGGTTGTCAAGGTTTAGGTTTCGTGCTGATGCGCACAGCTCTGTTTTGCAGGCGCTGCAATTTATCTGCAAGCGTGAAGCCGAGGCTGCCCCACAATTGAGAATAATATTCGAAGTATGGTTGCACCAAGGTTTATAAACAATCACTAATGTTCCAAGGTGTAAGAATTCGTTGAATTTTGTTTGTACCAAGATACACTGGAGAGTCTGTTTCTATTGAATTTAACCTTTGGTGTGACCCTATAACCATGTACTCTGTTTTCTTGGTATTCAGGCTAAGTTTGTTTGCAGTCAGCCAGTGGGATACATTGTTCAATACATTTGTTACAGTTTATGTCATTGCTAGAAATATCAATTTGAGTGTCATCAGCAAACATATTACACTTGCCACCATTTAAGCAGTTGGGAGGTCATTTATATAAAGTAGGAATAGTAACGGGCCTAGGATTGACCCCTGTGGTATTCCACTGATCATGTTTAATGGTTGAGAGATATTTCCATTGACCTGACAATATTGTGAACGATTGTCTATTTGTGACCTGCTGCCTTATTTGTGGGTAAATTCAATAGTAAATGCAGTATTTCTTGTTGGGAAATTTCACGAAAATGAAACTGTGCACTTATCTCATATATGTAGGACTCGGGCTGTTGTGTGGCTTCAGGAATTTCCTGAGATAGTCGTTGACCCACCTCGATGAAATGCTTGTTAAAGGCATCTTGGATATTCTTATCTTCAATTTCTTCATTATTGGCATTTTTTAGTTGCCCTACATGTAAGGTTTTCGATTGTTTATTTAACAATCTATTTATGCTTTTCCATGTGTTTTTCATGTTGCCTTTGTTATCCTGGATTTCATGTGTGTAGTGTGCTTGAATTGTATTTTTAATCAGTTGATTATACCGATTTTTGTCAGTTGTGTAAACTTTCCAATCGTTGGGATTGTTCGTTTTACAAGCTTTTCTTTTTAAATTGTTCTTTCGCCATTTATTAACTATGAGATTTTTGTTTATCCATGGTTCCCGTGATTTGCCTTTTCTACGTTTTTTTAATGGTGCATGTTTATCAACAATTCGCATAAATTTGCTTTTCCAATGAAGCCATATCTTATTGACATCTTCATGAGAGTCAAGATCAAGCGAAGCAAGTGATGTAAGATCTTGCCTGAAAACTTCAATGTTATATCCAGAGATTGAAACAATGTTAACATGGATATGGTTTTGTAACCATGATTCTGTGATGCAAATTAGGTCTATATTACTAAAGGTAATTGATTCGCGCAGCTGGTCTATCTTGGGGGTGAGGGACATGACATTAGATAACCTAATTGAAGGTACGAATAAGGTTGGGGATCCTGCCCCGCACGGTGGTTTCGTTCTTGATGATACTATAATACAGTTTGAGGCATTATGCTTTAAAATACAATTACGTCCAAAAGTTTTAGTAAATGGTAAGGATTTTCGTGCAATAATTCTTGTAGGTATAGTCATGGTCGTCACAACGTCTCCTACTTCCTTGACAGTTGGTATACAGTATCCAAATGGCTCAGCCATTCGAGAGATTGATGGCGATGACACGTCGCATATGATGTGTATATGTGTATATATAAAATCTATTCTACCCATCCTTTAATTAAGTTGAAAAAACTATCACCCAACCAATTTCTCTTCGCCACCCCAGATATAATTAAAGAACGGTCCCTTACTGCCTTAGTGATGCTAGTTCTTGTTTTCTATTCTGTGTGGCGATGGCTAAATAATTTATATCAATCAATGTATAGCCTGGCTATAGGAAAATCTGCATGCAACACAAGTAGTCTTGTATTTGGTGGAAACAAAATAGAATAGAGAGATTTAGTTGAATTTGCTTGCTCGTATAAGTGTCAATATTTCTGAATTCTGAAGTTGAACACCATCTGCTGCACTACGGTGCGGCTTAGTTAAACCCACCATTAACATAGAAAAGATATAAATATTAATAGGGAAATCGTGCATGCAGCGATCAAAGAAGCAAAAATGTCGAGTTAATCACTGCCTATTGAAAATTAATAAAATACGTTATTGACCGAACGGGAGGTAAAGCGAAGAAAGAACTCGACCAATATCCTTCTTTCCGAACCGCGCAAGCTTGTTTAATAAGCTTTTTATTATGCGGCTAATCTTTTTCTTGAAAAATTTTTTAATTTTGAAAGGTGAGCTGCTTATTGAGTTAAAACTGCGTTGTTTACATCTCATTGACAATAAAGCCAGTTAGCGTCGGTAAAAAGGCGCCAATGTGTCTGCTGTGAAAGGTTTTTCGCAACTTTTGTAAAATAAACAATAAACTGGAATAAAACGTTATTCAGATTGATATCTATAAACGTTGAAAAACAACTTTTTTCATATTTTCAGTCGGCAGACAAGAACTTGCTGGCGTGAGCGGTCCGAACTGCTCGTTGCCGTCTTCTCCAGAACGAATCAAAATCTAGCATTTTGCAGATGGGCCGCTTGGCCTCTTGATTAACCGAGAGGGATGTCTTTACGGGAAAAATATCACATCGAGGTCTTGCTGTATTGACCGAGCGATAGTGACATCAATGCAGCAAGGCCGAGGTTTGATATTTTACCGTAAAGACGAACGGTAGTGATTATTAAGTAATTAATATGTGGCACTTTTTTTTTTTTAGAACGAAAACAATTTTGCCGCTTGCTTCAACTTCGCCAAATTATCGAGGGCAAATGTCTATATAACCTTATGGAGTTATTCATTTTAGGATTTTACTTGTCACGATAGTAAAACTGAATATCAGTAATACTGATGTTTATCTTCATTTATTTCAGTTTTACGTATACTTTTGAGACAATAAGAAATGAGAATTCTATTTGTTTTCCCTCGGAAGGCATTAACAATGATTTTAATGCATGCGAGCACTACGGAAAAATCCGGACCAAAAATTAAACAATCACATTATGTAAATCGCCGGAAGTAACTCTTACCATATAATATATATATTGAAACACGCGGAGGAATTCTGACAGATCAACCTAATGTATTCGGAAATAATGCAAGAAAAGTGTACCATTTTAATCATTCTCATTTTATTTCAAGACAATGTTATAATAAAAGTACGAGTACAAAAACTAAAAATTAAAGTACTTGTGGAAATGAATTTCACATTTCAACTGTATCTACTAGTGTAAAGTTCGAACGATAATCGAGCTGATAAGCAACAACGAAGTTCAAAAACGTAAGACACAAATGTTATTTTTTTGCATGGTGGCAGGCCTCCTCGACTATTTCATCAGCAATTGTATCCAGCTCATCAAAATCGACCATGTATGTAAGCTTCTTAGTATCGTCGTCGTGCGCTGAGCTTGCAATCTTCTTCAAGTCGTTTTCATTCACGTCATGTCCCACCCCAATGGTCATAATTGTCACATCATCTGCTTTTAGGCTATCCGCCTCGTCAAACTGCAGGTTTCCATCACTAGCTCGACCATCCGTGAGCAGTATCAAGATATCGGGGACATTAACTCTATCACCTTCCGCCGGGATGAGCATCTACAAAATTTACAATTGTCTCACTCTCAGCAACCAAAAAACATTAATAAATTTAACTTTCATCGATAAGTATGTGACACTGGTAAAAATTTTGGTTAAAAAACGTTATCATCAGGATTATTATGGTTTAGAACAGCAACTCACTTAAATACTGTACATTATGCAAATTACTGCAAATTGCTTAAAATAATACAATAAATCCAATACTAACAAAAACAATTGTAAAAGCTAATATTCTGAGTTTCTAAATGTTCAAATGGCATTGTTCCGAGTACACTGTTCTCACGTATGCAACCATAGCTGTTAAAATTGTATAAACAGTACACCATTAAAATAAACTATAGACAATACTAAAAAAACTGAACAACTTAAAATTCTAATGATGCTAGTTGACTAACACTTTATAAACTCGGGTAAGGTCCTCCCATTGTCCCTATTCGCAATGACATTCTTCCCATGTTCAATCAACCATGATTCTGGCATTGTTCTCATGTTCAATCCAACCATTGTCCTGATTGAACATGGGAACAACGCCATTGCGAATGGGGACAATGGAAGGACACAGGTTTACAAAGTGTTAGTCAACCAGCATCATTAGAATTTTAAGTTGTTCCGTTTTTATGGTATTCTTTATAGATTGCAATGTCATCTTCGGCAAGAAAATTTTCGCGCCATTCCCGGCTTTGAGGTAGTGACGTCATCAGCGGCCAATAATTTTTCACAGCATTTGGCGGAAATGACGTCACAGCTGCCGGACATTGAGAATCAACGGGCGTATGTTGACCAATAAAGAACGAGAATGATGATAATAACTTTATTTAACCACGCTAACATTCTCAGCTAAAGCTGGTTTCCGCAATGGGCGTGTAAAATATTAACAAATAGTTACAAGTAAAAAAAATAAAATAAAGAAGTATCATGCAGTAACAAATATACAAATAATAAGCATCTATTTACATTAAGAATCATGTGATTTTATAAGCTAGGAGTAGCCGCGATTTTTCTTTTTAAACTTGAGATCGATTTACTTTCTCTTATATTTTCTTGTAGAGAGTTCCATGAGGAAGCTCCTTCGTACATTAAACTTTTCTTCATGTTGTTCGTATATTTGGCTTTGGCAAGACTGTGATTTAATATTTCCGTTTTGAAAGTAAATAATTATTTTAGTGAGTTTGGCCGCATGTTATTGAGCGTTTTAAACATTATTTCTGCCTTGGCTTTCACTCTTGTTCTTTGAGTGGCTCCCATCCTAATATATTCAGTACAGTTTGTTGATCTACCTCATTTGGCACATGTGCTATAATACGAGCAGCTGTGTTGTGAAGTTTTTGCAGACGTGCATTGAATGAAGTTTTAATGTATAATAACGAACAGTAATATTTGAATATATATTTTTTACCTTGGTTCTAGCATTGTGAAGAGCCTCTCCTGTGAGTGTATGTCCGCCAAGACTTTGTATTCCATTGATATATGAGTTCAATGTCCGATTATCTCCATTCTTAGCAACCTCATTCAGCTGTATCTCATACACAAAAGTGCTTCCATATTGTTGAACGGCTACACGAACTTTATCATCGCCAATATCAAACCTGATATTTAACTCTTGAAGGAAGCGTTTCACTTCATCAAAATTCGCCAGTGTTATACTAAGAGAAGCATCCACAACATAAACTAGATCAATTTCCTTACCGGTACATTCAGCATCTGTAAATAAATCACCAAAACGTCGGTTATATACATATCTGATTACAGAAATTGCAAAAAGTGTCGCTTTGTGCATAGGCTTATTAGCAAAACCGCGAAAAACGAGAATCATGTTTTCGTGTTAACGCGAAAAACTATTAACGTTGAGAAATCGACATTTCGAGAATAACGACATATGATTGGTCTGCGGGTAATTGCGTCAATATTACTAATAAGAGTTTGACATTTTAACAGTAAAAGGCATCGGAATGTAGTCGCATTCCTGAATGTTTTGACACTAAAACAAGGCACATTATTTCGGGCGACAGGGAGCATCCGCGCCTTCGGTAATAGCCACAATATACTAAAATTGCCAAAAAGTTGCTCATATTTCAAAAAGTTGCCGGAAAGTTGTTCTTAATTTATTTAAAAATTTGGTGTAAAACTAACAAAAATCACAAGAGTAACTCATTCTTCGTGTTATTTTTCAAATATCCCTCTACTGGTACCATATTTAGTAGTAGTAGTAGTAGTACTAGTAGTAGTAGTAGTAGGAGTAGTATTAGTAGTAGTAGTAAAACTTTATTTAATGACACTGGCCTCGTCAACGGTTAGTTGATTTGCACGAGGGGCGTCAAACAATTAAAAATTACAAGAAAAAAAATATATAAAACTATTTACAAGATATTTACATGAATATATATATATACAATAGTACATATTTAAGTAATATTTTGGTGAACCCATCGATTGCAAAGTATTACAGTACAGCTGCCCGGTTAATACTCCGTTTCAATAAATTCTTAAAAGAGTATATTGATTCGGCTAGTTTAGTATCGAGGAAAGACTATTCCAAAGTTTAGCCCCGCTGTATTTGATTCTGCACGGCACCGTCGAATATCATCCTCCAGAGGATGATGATTTTTAGCGCTCGTATCTTTGACGCCCCTCATCCAATACAGACGAAAATACCACCAATCGATTCAGCAAGAAAAACTTCTCTTGGCTGATTCCAAACAAATCGCTAAACACATTGTTTTACAGATCTCCGTGAGTTATATAATCTTAGTAATCTTATATATTTATTATAGCGGTAAAGTAATTATATATTCAGTATTTTGGTCGATTATAACTTCTGTTTTAAAAACCGTATGATTTTTGCTAATACATCGTTCAAAGAAAAACAATAAAAATTGACAAAGTTACAGCGAAATTTGAAATCTTAGGGGGCTGGCGAAACTGCACATTCAGACAAAAACAACCGAAAGAGGCCCAAAGACTGTTGCTATGGTTTTTGAAGTCGCCGGAATGAATTACCCAGTGTATTTTACCCTATAAAAGATATTTTTGTCGTGACTGAAGCGCTTAGGCAAACCATATATAGTCAAGCTACGGCAAGCACAAGCGTGGTGGAAAATACCCGATAAATAAAATAAATATTCAAAATAAATACTTCTACTCGTCGTATCGAAGCAAAACTTTCTACAAGAAATACACAGATAAAAAGCTAAATTTTCGACCATAGAAGTCTGTTGTCAAATCCAAGAATAAAGAAGATATTAAAGATTGTTTGAGTTGAACTGGATGTATGTTTGGGATTAAACTTTTATTATTTTTGATTCTGTAATGTTTAGTCGGCAACATAACCCACTGTTGAAAAGCTTATTTTGTAAGGATTTCAATGGTGTTAGTTGCATTGCCAGGGGGTAATATTTGCAAAGGAAATCGTACTCAAAGTGCTCTTGTGACAATATAATTAAAATTCGACCGACGAGAAAGAGTGAAATTCTCTTTTTCGCTTTCCAAGGGCTAAATCAGTGTGACCATTTCTGAGGTCATCATTGATTTGGATCAGATTTCTTCTAATCAATGTGTCTTTCAAATTGCGTCCGGTGTAATCATTCAAGACGTTTTACAACAGTATAGATTTAGTTGTACATCGCCTTGTATCCAAATTTACCCAAGCAAGAGCTCGAAGAACGCCAGCTCTGGTCTCGTAGATCGTGCCAGCTATAATTCTAGTTTGTCCTTTCAGTTGTTTGTCGCAAACTCCATATAATGGAGAACAGTAATCAAAGTAGGGTTGTATCAACGCTCGATAAATTGCTTGCAGGGTGTTTGTAGGAAGATAATGTTTCATGCGTTTCATAATTCCTATGCCAGCCCCAAATTTCTTATACATATTGTTTCAATATGTTCATTCCAGGTAAGATTTTCGTCTAGGGCAACGCCAAGACATGTGAACGAACTAACTCGGGGCATGGATTGATCGTTTAGCATTACAGGAAGATCACAATTCATAGCATTAATTTTGTGCTTTGACCCTATGTACATTAGTTTGGCCTTAGTTGGATGGTGTTGCATCTTGTTTCTACAAAGCCATTCACCGATTTTTTCAAATCGTTATTAAGATTTTTGGTAGGTTCCATTAAGTTATTACCGGTTGAAGAAATTTCAGTATCGTCATCATGGAGATAAGGCATTAACGTAGAGTAAAAACAATAAAGGACCAAGAATCGATCCTACGGAACACCGCAAACAATAATTTTTCAGGATGACAATTTTTCCATTAACAATACAAACTTGCTCTCTACTTTTAGATAAGATTCAAACCAACCCAACTCAACATCAGTTATTCCGATTTGGTATTTCAACTTGTGCAAAAGGATTTTATTGTGATCAATTGAGTCAAAGGCTTTCGGAATGTCAAGAATAACAGCACCATTCAACTGACCATTATCCATATTTTCATAAAATGTATCACACATCTCAATAAGAGCGATAAGAGTGGAGTGTTTTGGACGAAAACCTTGTTGGTGTTTAGACAAGAGCGAATTATCATTGAGAAATTTATAGATCTGGTTAAAAACAGATCGCTCTAATCTTTTACTCACAATCGGTGGTATTAAGATTGGACGGTAATTTCCGCATCTTTACTTATCGTCAGACTTAAAAATTGGTAATACCCAGGCCTTTTTCCATTCGTCCACATACACTACCTTTTTGATCGAAATATTGAATATCCACGTTAATGATGGACCAATAATGTCCGCAGATATTTTAAGAGCTTTAGCTGGGATATTATCAATAGCGGTCGATTTCGAAATCTTAAGATTGCGTAGCTGATAGATTACATCATCCTCATTAATATCGGAAAAACCGAAGGCTGTATTTGAACGAACACCTGAACGAGAATCTTCTCTATCAGATAAGTTCATATTCAAGGAGCCGTTCTCAATTTAAGCTGCCAGCCTTACCGCGACATTAACAAAGTAATCGTTAAATGCTTCAGCTTTTAGATTATCATCTAAAATAACAACATTGTCGATTTTAAGTTTTGAAATATTATTTGATTTCAAGTTTTTGCCCAAAAGATTATTAATTAGATTCCAACTCTGTCTCGTATCTTTAGATTGAGCACATGCCTCTATTTTATTGCAGAAATGATTTATTTTAGCTTTATTCAATTCTGTGTTACCTTGTTTCGTAATTCTTTGTATTTCACCCAATCATGTTGAGTATTCTATTTAACAGCCCTTTTTTTATGGAAGTCCCTTAGCCTCATCAAGCCCATAATGTTTGAGGAAATCCAAAGAAGGGAGTTTCATCGAACTCTCATACACCTAAGTGGTGCATTCTGGTCAAGAACTTGTAGATAAACGGATCTAAGTACCAGCCAACAAACATTTGGGTTATCATGCTGGGCTACACTCTCCCATGGCATCTGTTCGAGATCAGTAAGAAATCGCTGGCGTTAAATTTTCGATTATATCTTACGTTCTGTCGAGATTTAGGAATACAATATTTTCTTGTAGAAAAATCATACTATGATCAGATAGTCCAATACGGATAACTCCGGATTTACAAAATTGTGACTAAGCAAGAAAAATTATCAGTGAGTCGCAATCAGATGAGTCCGTCCTTTTGATTTCCCTATACGAAAATAAGTCTACGGAAGTCCAAGCTTAACGGCTGACCTTTTGACTTCATAAATCATGCATTACTGCTAAGACGACAAGTTCAAAGCAAATTCGATTACATATGTGATATGAATAACTCACATTTTAGCAAATGTAGATAATTTAGTAGTGAAATGTTGCATATTGTTTAACAAACGGATCAAGTTGCTGTCAAGTGGCTCTTTGTAACAGAAAGTTGCTCAAATGCCAAAAAAGTTGCCCAAATGCTAAAATGTTGCTGGAAAGTTTCCGAGGATGTTGTGGCTAGGCCTATTAGTGCACAGGAAATAAAAATGGTTCCCGAGTGCGAGAAATTTGGACGCTGGCCTCTATGTTATAAATAAAATACATGCGGCAGATCGTCCTAATTAGTATTCAATTTTTATTGAGGTTTACAACTAGCTATACATGTGACCAAAATACCATGTTTGATTGTTGCTTAGCCTCATTAACTATTAATGAATTTCACAAATAATGTTAAAAAACTCATCAGTAATTCATGATGAAAATTCAAAAGAAATTAATGTTTAACCAGTTTCTTGATATGTGATAAAGACACCTCCTAATTTACATAAACTTGACCTTTGATTCTCTCGTCTTAGACAAGGTTATTTTTCAAATTTTCTACGCCAATGAACTTAGTAAGGGGTAACGTTCGTCTTTTAAGGCGTTCAATAAACTCGCAGTTTGTGTTTTATCAGTTTATTAAACATTACTAATAAAACCCACAAGTAAGAACAAAGATTGTGTTGAAAACAAAATATAAATGAAACGGTCCGTAAAAGAAAGTGAGATCGGAAGAAAGTTATCTTCCAACCTAAAAAAAGTTGTAGATGATAGCAGAGGTTAACCCCCACATAAATAATCGTAATGAATACCAGGAAAAACATGGCAAATATGTCTGAGAAAAATGATTTATTGATATGTAATAATTATGAAAGGGATGAAATTGTCCTATATATAGATTGCTCGATATCGAGTTGATAAGATCGAGTTATGTATTTTCGAGTGTAAATGTTTGCTAATTTCTGAGGTTCACGCAATTGGGCAACTTCCAGGCACCGTTCCTGGGCAAAACGGACCAATACAGAGAGCTACGGAAAGAGCTTAAAATGTTTGTCGATTTTTTTCTGGGTAGGAAAGCTTTCAAACCCAAAAATATTGCCTAGTACAAGCAGGGTTCTGGTTGAATGGCTGATTTATGACTATAATTTTGCAACCTCGTACCAAAGCGAACAAGTTATGCTTTGATATTTTACCAGTTCTGTCGAGCGCGATACCCTAAAAAATTAAATTAAATACATACGCTTGCAACAAGGCTTGTTGGTTGTCAATGTGCAATATCTTGAATCACTACACTCGGTCGGACTTTCAGGTGCACAAGGATCGTGGATGTAATAACAAATGCAGTCGGGCCAGTCGCAGAATTTCTTGCCTGAAGATAGAATGTGTATATATTAGTTAAAAATCAACGATCCAGTGGCTGTAAGTTCAGAAAGTTATTGAGGTTATATTCATACAGGCCTCAAGCCTTGTTTACAGTTTTTAGTAGTAGGCAAAACTAGTTTGCTTTATTTGTGGTATTTAGGTAATCTGGAATTTATACATAACAGCGCAATGACACAATTGTAAACATAAACTGTTGTACACTCGAAATCTATTGTACACAAGAGACGTCTGGCTCTACAGAAACCAGTGTTCTGAAAAAACACGGCGAGATTTCTAATTCTGCTGCTTTGCCGGGGAAATTTCTAACTTTACCCGCTAGATAGCATGCATTATCATTTGCGTGCATGGCCAAACACAACAACAAAGTACGTTGTTATTAAGTTGATTAAGCCTGTCACAACAGTGCATTGTTCACATTGAATTTACGCATCTAAACTCATCATTAAAAATTTTTTTTCCGAAAATAGTTTTCTACAATGAAAAATATATTACCTCGGTAATCATGGTATTACAAATCGATGGTAATGTCCCGACAAACCGAGGGATGTTTGTGGAAGTCACTAATTTCCCTCATATATATATAATAAATGTTATTTTCAGTGAATTATTGGTGAAGGTAAAATTAATTGCAACCCCATATTTCGAGTTATAATAACTCTTTTATTGGGGTTAATATTAATATTTTAACTATGTACGCTGCAGAATTAAATGAAAAATTTGCTTTTAAAATTTCCGTGGGAAGACCCGGTGTTTAATTACCTGCCTCTAGACATCAGACTCCTCCCCCCACCCCCAATTCACACACACACACACTTTAAATTCGTTCAACGCGTCTGTTAGTTGGTATTACTTTATTTCAATAAAGACTATAACTGAATTTAAATATTAATCAATTAAAATTCATACCAGAAGTCCATGAAACGGCAGAGATGAGGAACAGCAAAGCAAGAAATTTAACCATTTTCTATACAATTATAATGTGAACACTAATGTGAGTTTAACTAAACCAATGGCAATGGGTTAAACTGCTGTGCTTCAACTCTTCCTAATGTGTAATTTTGTAATAAGATATTTGTCAATGCCTGTAAACATTCATGTATACACTTATACTTTTTTGGGTTTCTAATTTGCGGCAGGAAATGTTCGAAACTATCAGTTGTTGCAAACATTTATATTAAAAATTGCTAGGGGAAACTTTGTAGTGTTCTATGGCAAATGCTGCAATCTTATTGGCTACTCTACTCAATGTCTATTCGTCGATAGATAGCGAGTATACGTAGCGAAATAAGTGCCAGTACTCGCGCGGCCATACAGTAAGACAACATGGATGTCACGAAGGGTGAAATTGTTTTGCCTTGGTTTTTGTTCAAAAGAAATCATTATATTCGTTTTCTGATATATAATCCAGAAGAACTAACGTACACAAGTTAGTTTCTACCAAAATATTGCGCCCTCATCATCTATCACTGCATACAAATCTCGAGCTCATAATCTAATTGACCATTAGTAGTTGATGACGTTTATTTGCATGTAGTAGAGCTGTTGTAAGTAGATATAATGTGTAATCGTGAAAGTAATCGTGAAATATTTGGGTTAGTCTATAGGGCAATTAACTAACTAGCTGACTAAAATTAAAACTAACTCGCCAACTTACTGACAACTAACCTGTTATTTCTTGCTTTTACAGTTATAAACAAATAACAAGCTACAAAGTGAAAAACATACATACATACCAGGGTCACAAAAAGTTTTTACGATTTTTCTCCAAGATTCTTTCCACCAAATCGCGCAGTGCACAATGAAGTTGGACCAAACTCAGCGATCTTTTATACGATCGGTTCGACGCGAACAGTTAGTCAATGTCAAGGGTAATCAAAGGGATCTATTTCTATTAACCCTAAGGCTAAGCAACGTTCTTTTAATTTAAGTGTTCTTTTAAATGAAGTGTCCTTTTAACTTAAGTGTACTTTTAACATAAGCAGTGACCAGTGTCCTTTTAACGTAAGCAGTGTCTTTTTACCTTGAGTGTGCGTTTAATGTAACTAAAGTCATTTTAATATAAGTGTTTTTTAACATAAGCTGAGAAATTTAACTTAAATTTATTTTAACGTAAGAAAAGTCATTTTAACTTAAGTGTCCTTGTAACACATGCAGAGACATTTTAGCTTAAGTGTTCTTTTAACTGAAGTGTTCATTTAACCTAAGTGTCCTTTTAACGCAAGCAGTGTCCTTTTAACTTAAGTGTCGTTTAATGTAAGCAAAGCTATTTTAACATAAGTGTCCTTTTAACGTAAGCATTGTCCTTTCAACGTTTGCAGTTTCCTTTTAACGCAAGCAGTATCCTTTTAACGCAAGCAAAATCATTTTAGTTTAAGTGTCCTTTTAACACAAGCAGAGACATTTTAACTTAAGTGTCCTATTAACGTAAGCCTGCAGTGTCCTTTTAACTTAAGCATCCAGTGACTTTTAACATAAGCATCCTTTTAACCTACACAAAGACATTTCAACTTAAATGTCTCTTTAACATCAGTGTGCTTTTAACGTAAACAGTGTTCTTTTAACCTTAGTGTTCGTTTAATGTAGGCAAAGTCATTTTAATATAAGTGCATGTCCTTTTAACATAAGCAGAGAGATTTTAAATTAAGTGTCTCTTAACGTAAGCAAAGTCATTTTAACTTAAGTGTGCTTTTAACATAAGCAGATACATTTTAACTTAAGTGTTCTTTTAACCGAAGTGTCCATTTAAACTAAGTGTCCCTTTAACGTAAGCAGTGTACTTTTCACTTAAGTGTCCGTTT
Organism: Trachythela sp. YZ-2020; assembly: GCA_016169945.1. Classification (NCBI taxonomy): domain Eukaryota; kingdom Metazoa; phylum Cnidaria; class Anthozoa; order Malacalcyonacea; family Clavulariidae; genus Trachythela; species Trachythela sp. YZ-2020. Next base: position 10,515 of record JADLSH010000312.1, on the reverse strand, counting down.
AATGTAAGCAAAGTTATTTTAATATATATAAGTGTTCTTTTAACATAGGCAGAAATATTTTAACTTAAGTGTTCTTTAAACTGAAGTGTCCATTTAACATAAGTGTCCTTTTAACGTAAGCATGAGTGTCCTTTTAACGTAAGCAGTGTCCTTTTAACGTAAGCAAAGTCAGTTTAATTTAAATGTTCTTTTAACGTAAGCAAAGTCATTTTAACTTTAGTGTCCATTAAACTGAAGTGTCCTTTTAATTTAAGTGTACTTTTAACGTAAGCATTGTCGTTTTGACGTAAGCAATCATGTCCTTTTAACTGAAGTGTCCGTTTAACGTAAGCAAAGTCATTTTAACTTAAGTTATTACTCTTACTATTATTACTATTACAACTTTATTTTGATACGAGACTATTTCTCTGTATAAAAGTAACTATCTACATATGAGTGATCTTCCAATAGGACGTATATATAAAAACTATATTACAATAAAGGGAAATTATGACCACTTTCGTCCATATTAGAGTTTATTTTTGAATTTTTGAATAGTTGAGATATTTTAAGATCACAAGGTAAATTATTCCAAGCCACCGCACAACTCTAACTAAATGATTTTTTCTTAAAATTATTGTTTCGTTTAGGTCGAAAACAATTATATTCCACCTGTCTCGTTTGGTAATTGTGTACATCATCTGTTCTTTGAAATAAGTTTCATATGGAGCTTGGACCGATTGAATTTCTGACTTTAAACGCTAGTGTAGCAAGTTGCTGGTTCCTTCGAGTATCCAGGTTATTAAGCCGGGTTTAGATGTTGTAGAAAAACATGGGAACGGACATCATATCCACACTTAGTAATAATACGCTCAGCTCTGTTTTGTAAACGCTGTAGTTTATCAGAAAGCGTGGAACCGAGGCCGCCTTATACCTGTGAACAGTATTCAATGTAAGGTTGTACTAATGTTTTATAAGCATTAGTAAAGTTTCAAGCTCTAAGAATTTTCTTAACCTTCTTAATACATTCAAATCTTTGATTATTTTAGCCGTTATTGCGTTTACCTGTTCGTTCCAACTTAACTTCTCATCTAGAATTACACCCAACGACTTAATCGTTTTAAATTAACTCGCTTAATTTTTTCTCTACCAAGATAGATTGGAGGATATGTTTCTATTAAATTTAGTCTTTGATAATATCCTATAATCATATATTCTGTTTTCTTAGTGTCTAGACTGAGTTTATTTGCAGTCAACCAGACAGATACATTTTTAAGTCATCGTTTAGTGCATTGGTGACAGTATTTATGTCATTACTAAATCTACCAATTTTGGTATCATCAGCAGACATGTTACACTTAGCATTATTGAAGCAATTGGGAAGGTCATTTATATACAGTAGGAATAACAATGGACAAAAACTGACCCTGTGGTATTCCACTGATCATGTTTGACGCTTGAGAGATAGTTGCATTTACCTGGCAATACTGTGAGCGATTGGATAAGTATGATAAAAACTACTTGTGGACAGTCTCCGTTATACCGCAACAGCTAAGTTTACTTAATAGTATTTGGTGATTAACTGTGTCAAATGCCTTCTTAAGATGACGAAAGACGACTCCGTTTAACTCCCCAATATCAATGTTATGATATAGCCTATCTGTAATTTCTAGTGATGCAGTTACAGTGGAATGTCCAGGTCTAAACCATGTTGGGAGGTAGATATAATAGGTTCTTATCTTCCAAATAATAGTAAAGTTGGTTATGGGCAACCTTATCCATTACTTTAGCAATAGTTGAAATCACAGATATCGGTCTATAATTATTCATTTCATGCTTTAGTCCATCTATAATTATTCATAATATCATGCTTTGGTTAACGGAATTTCCCGAGACAGCCGCTGTCCAATTTCGATGAAATGTTTGTTAAAGACATTTCGGATATCCTTATCCTTTATTTCTTCATTACTTTCATTTATAACGTGACCTGTATAGGAGGTTTTCGACTGCTTGTTTGTTAATTCTTTTATGCTTTTCCACGTGTTTTTTATATTGCCTTTATTGTTCTTAATTTCGTCTATATAGTAAGTCTTGATTGTATTTTTATCAGACGATTATACTGATTTTTGCAATTTTATAACACTCCCAATCATTGGGTTGTTTATTTTACAAGCTTTCCTTTTTAAGTTGTTCTTTTGCCATTTATTGGTCAAGAGATTTTTGTTTATCCACGTTACTCTTTTTTTGCCTAGTCTGCGATTTTTAATGGTGCATGTTTGTCAATGATTTTCATGAATTTACTTTTCCAAATAAGCCATGTTCTATTAACATCATTACAATATTCAAGATTAGGTGAAGCAAGGGAGTTAAGGTCTTGCCCAAAAGCTTCAGCATTGAATTATTTAAAATCACGATATCCTATGATGTTACTATTTCCCTTTAGGCTTGGAAATTTACAAACACCATATGTTAGATAGTGGTCACTAATTGTTATTTTTGAGACTCCGGCTGAAGTTATAAAATCAGGTTAATTAGAATAAAAATGATCAATTAAGGTCTGTGTATCCTTGGTAACTCTATAGTAGGTTCTTTGAATTTTTGGTTATATTGAAATAAATCCATCAGAAATTTCAAATCTGCTACGTTGTTATCAATTGAGTCTTTGGCGAGGTCAATATTAATATCTCCCATTGTGATACTTTATTTGTTCTCGCGATCAATATGTTGCAGTAATTTTTCAAATTCCTTACGTTTGCCAGATGATGAGTTTGGCGGTCTATACCAGTTAGTTATGAGAAATGGTTTCATTTTAACTTTTAGAATTTCAATAGTAAGAGTTTCAATTTCATTGTTGTTTAAATCAAGTCTTTCATGAAAATTGATAGTCTTTCTAATATAGAATCCTATACACCCCCTCCTGATCTATTTATATGAACCTTAAGGCTTAGCAGTGTTCTTGTAACTTAAGTGTTCTTTTAAATGAAGTGTCCTTTTAAACTTTATAATTGGATAGTAAGTTTCATCACCTGCAGATCACAGAGAGTAAAGATAGGATGTGACTGCTTAATTATCTAACAAAATTTGTAATATAAAGACATATTCACAGCATATACTTTCTTAACAAGTAATTGTAAGTCCATTGTACTTTTTAATCTTAAGATGGATGAATAAAGCTATTATTATTATTATTATTAATACTATTGTGCGTGCATACGCTCAACATTGGATTACGCCTGTCCTGTTTTTTTCACAATGCTCTTCCAACATATCTAAGAGAAGACTTAGAGCGCATCCAGAAAAGAGCGTTGAGGTGTATCTTTTCAGGTTTTCCGTACTCTACCGCCCTGGAGTTAGCTAACATACAATCCATTGACGATCATCACGAAGCCCTCACTAACAAATTATTCCAGAACATAAAGGAAAGTCCCGATAGCAAGCTGAAACACCTGCTACGCGGGAAAGACACGAATCTAAAACTTATGACCTGCGGTTACAATACCCCTTAGTAGTGCCAAGAACTAAAACTAAACGTTTTTCTAACTCATTTATAATTGCTGGTAGCAAGGCATATAATCAATTAAATAAGAAATGTACATTTTAGGTTGACGAAACTTTTAAACGTATTTTATAAGGAAATTTTGTAAATATAATAATTTAGGGGTATTTTAAGATTAGTAGAACCTTTAAGATCTTAGAGTAAATTACCTATGTAATAAGTCACGCAATTCAGTTCCTACTGCCATGTGATCTTAATTTTAATAAATCTATCAATCTATCAATCAATCATTAAATCAATCAATCAATCATAAGTGTCCGTTTAATTTGAAGTCATTTTAATATAAGTTTTCTTTAACTTAAGTTTTTAAGAAATTTAACTTAAGTGTATTTTAACGTAAGCAAAGTCATTTTAAATTAAGTGTCCTTTAACATAAGCAGAAACATTTTAGCTTAACTGTTCTTTTAACTGAAGTGTCCATTTAACCTAAGTGTCCTTTTAACGTAAGCAGTGTCCTTTTAACGTAAGCAGTGTCCTTTTAACTCAAGTGTCCGTTTAATGAAAGCAAAGTTATTTTAACATAAGTGTTCTTTTAACGTAAGCAGTGTCCTTTCAACGTAAGCAGTCTCCTTTTAACGCAAGCAAGTCATTTTAACTTAAGTGCTCTATTAACTAAGCAGGGACATTTTAACTTAAGTGTCCTTTTAACGTAAGCAATCATGTCCTTTTAACTGAAATGTCTGTTTAACGTAAGCAAAGTCATTTTAACTTAAGTTATTAGCTACTCTTACTATTATTACTCTTACAACTTTATTTTGATACGGGACTATTTCACTGCCGTATAAAACTAACTATTTACAAATGAGTGAGCTTCTAATAGGCCGTATATATAAAACTATATTACAATAAATGGAAATTATGACTACTTTCGTCCATATTAAAGTTTATTTTTGAATGATTGAATAATTTGAGATCTTTTAAGATCACAAGGTAAATTATTCCAAGCCACTGCAAAACTCTAACTAAACGATTTTTTCTTAAAATTAGTGTTTCGTTTGGGTCGAAGACAATTATATTCCACCTATCTCGTTTGGTAATTGTGTACATCATCTGTTCTTTGAAATAAGTTTGATATGGAGCTTGGACCGATTGAATTTCTGACCTTAAACATTAGTGTAGCAAGTTGCTGGCTCCTTCGAGTATCCAGGTTATTAAGGTTTAGATGTTGTAGAAGAACATGGGAACGGACATCATATCCACACTTAGTAATAATACGCGCAGCTCTGTTTTGTAAACGCTGTAGTTTATCAGAAAGCGTGGAGCCGAGGCCGCCCCATACCTGTGAACAGTATTCAAAGTATGGTTGTACTAATGTTTTATAAGCAATTAAAGTTTCAGGGTCTAAGAATTCTCTTAACCTTCTTAGTTAATTCAAACCTTTGTTTATTTTAATATATTTGGCAGTTATTGCGTTCACCTGTTCGTTCCAACATAACGTCTCATCAGTCTAGCATTCGACCCAATGACTTAATCGTTTTAACTCGTTAAAATTTTTCCTGTACCAAGATAGATTGGAGATATTGTATCAAATAAAATAAAATAAATATATCTTGCAGCGTTAATCTTCAAGGTGAAAAATATATATTATGTTTAATTAAAATATCCCCCCCCCTCCTATCATCTCCCGTCAAAATCAAATGCTCCGTGCCTAGGTAGATGCATGCATTCTGATAACAGCATAAACAATTCAGTTGTGCGAACGGAGCATATATATCCCGAAATGCTGAATCACTTTGCCCGAATTTTCTGGGCTTTTTGAATTTCTCGACTTCCTTTTCTCGTTGGCCTATATTATGGACATAAGGAAGCTAATCAATATTAGATGGCAAGATACACACCAGACTTGCTACAAGTCGACTCGCATAATGACTGGGTTAATACGGACTGAGTTTACTGGGTTCATGATAATAAGTGTACGATATTTTTGGAGTGATTTGCCCCTCTCGCGCTTATAACAACATGCAAATTCCTCTTTAAATTATCTTAGTTACTTGGTGTGGCCGAATTGAGCCGTGATTATATGACATTTATTGTGGATCGGCTGCAATTACATTATCCGTGTTGACAGCAAGAGACAAGTACACAGAATATTGCGAAACTGGTGGCGATTATACTACGAACTGAATATGCTGGGTCATATGTCGCGCGCTACAGGGCTTTAATGTCTTTCGTCTCGTGCTTTTTGTATATTTTGTCTCGATCCATATTTTCTTTTCAGCATATATTCAAGTAAAGTTCCTTCGTAATTAAGGAAAAATAATAAAGCCTGTATTTTGGTAGAATTTGAAAAATTTCTTTCATTTTAGATTTGAGTCGCTCAAGCAAGTGAATAAAACCTCTTGTTTGTTTTATTGCCATGGAATAAAGGGAAGTGTGCAATTTGTGCATGTGGTATTTTAATATTTGCAGTAGTCCTCTTCCATTTACTAGTACCACTGACAACCATCAAACATACCATCAGTGAATAGAAATTTTAAAAATCATATTGTCAATTATATGTGTAAATTTAAATAAAAAATTTAAATATATCTAATCTTTTAAACTGTTTAGAATTCACTAGTTAAATGCACTGTATATTGTTTATATGAAGCAGGTAGGGTGAAATAGTGTTACACGGAGCAATTCTTCATGTAACTTGTCTTTCATGCTGCGGCGTTGTGAGACGAGTTGCATTCAGGATCACAGTGCATGAATATTAACATTGCTCACAAGGGTACTCCAACACCTAAAAATTCCAGCATTAGGGTAACGGCTTGCAACATGTATGCTGTGCGCACCAATTTTTATATAGATTACCAACGATTTCACTCATGTAAGTTTTGGGACAAGGGGAACTCATATGAACACACCCTAAGAAAGTCTGGGAAGCGATGGCTTACGAATAAAATTGATAACATTTTAGGGTCTTTAACACTTAAAATTTGCGACGAGGCCAAATGCTAGCTTCGTATAGTTGATTATATCCATTACCGGGCGGATTTTTTTTCAATTCCAAATATCATTGCATCGACAGATTTGGACACTATATCCAAAACGGGGAGTTCTTCAAGAATTCTTCCTACTTTGTTATTCAGTGCTCTCCAATAATAGTTCATAAGAGGCTGAAGAGCACTTCCAAATATCGGCGAAACAACAAGTGGTTGACTTACTGGACAAGATCACGAACAACATGGATATATTTGCAGATTAGCCCATCTGTTGTGCCTCGGTTTGCGCTATACTCTATAGACATTGTTTTACTAAAAGTAGCTTTTACAGGATAATGTATTGACTTGTATACATTGCAAGATAGAGCTATATAACAGACAACATGCAAAATATTTACCTACTTTGGCAAAATTTTGACGAACTCTGGATTGCATGTTTGGCCTCCAAAGATCAAATTGGGGAAATTTTAGAATTGTGCTCGGGTAGACTATAGTCAAGTTTAGACAAGTAAGAAGGCCACGTATAGCGGGGGATTAGAATGATTTAGGACACAACCTTTATCGAATGCCCGCTGTTCCCCGGGTAGGGGTGTGCGGACCTTTCCAAAGACTAGTGCATTACTGTGTTTCGGCTACAATCAATGAGCATGTAACTTCCCATGTTTCGGCTAACCCTCCTCTCTTAAAACGCTCTGCCTCAGCTAGACTTTCTCCAAGCGCCCTCTGCTAGTCGAGAGCAAACAAAGTCGCGAGCGCGAGGGCTGCACTGGCAAGTCGACCTCTGCTAGTCGAGAGCAAACGAAGTCGCGAGCGCGAGGGCAGCACTGGCAAAATCAAAAAATCAAAAATCAAAAAATGTCCGTTGGATTACAAGCAAAATTAAAATGCTCATAACCGAAAGAGATAAATTGAAAAGAAAAGCAATTATTACAAAACAAGAATCTGATTGGCTCAATTATAAAAAAGCCAGAAATCGAACAAATACCGAAATAAGAAAAGCCAAAACAGACTATTATTCTAAAAAGATTGCTAACCAAAAGTGCAACCCAAAACACGCTTGGAAAACTATAAATAGTTTGATTGGAAAGGGAAAGAAACCCACAATTTAAAATGAACTAATTATCAATTATTCTAAATTAACAAATCCTACAGACATTGTAGAAGGGTTAAATGAATTGGCCTCGTCGCAAATTTTAAGTGTTAAAGACCCTAAAATGTTATCAATTTTATTCGTATGCCATCGCTTCCCAGACCTTCTTAGGGTCTGTTCATATGAGTTCCCCTTGTCCCAAAACTTACCTGAGTGAAATCGTTGGTAATCTATATAAAAATTGGTGCGCACAGCATACATGTTGCAAGCCGTTACCCTAATGCTGGAATTTTTAGGTATTGGAGTACCCTTGTGAGCAATGTTAATATTCATGCACTGTGATCCTGAATGCAACTCGTCTCACAACGCCTCAGCATGAAAGACAAGTTACATGAAGAATTGCTCCGTGTAACACTATTTCACCCTACCTGCTTCATATAAACAATATACAGTGCATTTAACTGGTGAATTCTAAACAGTTTAAAAGATTAGATATATTTAAATTTTTTATTTAAATTTACACATATAATTGACAATATGATTTTTAAAATTTCTATTCACTGATGGTATGTTTGATGGTTGTCAGTGGTACTAGTAAATGGAAGAGGACTACTGCAAATATTAAAATACCACATGCACAAATTGCACACTTCCCTTTATTCCATGGCAATAAAACAAACAAGAGGTTTTATTCACTTGCTTGAGCGACTCAAATCTAAAATGAAAGAAATTTTTCAAATTCTACCAAAATACAGGCTTTATTATTTTTCCTTAATTACGAAGGAACTTTACTTGAATATATGCTGAAAAGAAAATATGGATCGAGACAAAATATACAAAAAGCACGAGACGAAAGACATTAAAGCCCTGTAGCGCGCGACATATGACCCAGCATATTCAGTTCGTATAGTATAATCGCCACCAGTTTCGCAATATTCTGTGTACTTGTCTCTTGCTGTCAACACGGATAATGTAATTGCAGCCGATCCACAATAAATGTCATATAATCACGGCTCAATTCGGCCACACCAAGTAACTAAGATAATTTAAAGAGGAATTTGCATGTTGTTATAAGCGCGAGAGGGGCAAATCACTCCAAAAATATCGTACACTTATTATCATGAACCAGTAAACTCAGTCCGTATTAACCCAGTCATTATGCGAGTCGACTTGTAGCAAGTCTGGTGTGTATCTTGCCATCTAATATTGATTAGCTTCCTTATGTCCATAATATAGGCCAACGAGAAAAGGAAGTCGAGAAATTCAAAAAGCCCAGAAAATTCGGGCAAAGTGATTCAGCATTTCGGGATATATATGCTCCGTTCGCACAACTGAATTGTTTATGCTGTTATCAGAATGCATGCATCTACCTAGGCACGGAGCATTTGATTTTGACGGGAGATGATAGGAGGGGGGGGGGGATATTTTAATTAAACATAATATATATTTTAGGCCTGCTCTGGGACGGTAACTCGCCTTAACTCGCCGCGAGATAATGCGAGTTAAGGCGAGTTAAGGCGATTTAAGGCGATTTAAGGAAAAATTGCGACTTTAAGCAATGCGAGTTTAGGCGATTTAAGGCGATTTAAGGCGATATTGCGAGTTAAGGCGAGTTAAGGCGATTTAAGGCGATTTAAGGCGATTTAAGGAAAATTGGGACTTTTAACCGATGCGATTTAAGGCGATTTAAGGCGAGTTAAGGCGAGTTGAGTTCCCAGAGCAGGCCTTATTTTTCACCTTGAAGATTAACGCTGCAAGATATATTTATTTTATTTTATTTGATACAATATCTCCAATCTATCTTGGTACAGGAAAAATTTTAACGAGTTAAAACGATTAAGTCATTGGGTCGAATGCTAGACTGATGAGACGTTATGTTGGAACGAACAGGTGAACGCAATAACTGCCAAATATATTAAAATAAACAAAGGTTTGAATTAACTAAGAAGGTTAAGAGAATTCTTAGACCCTGAAACTTTAATTGCTTATAAAACATTAGTACAACCATACTTTGAATACTGTTCACAGGTATGGGGCGGCCTCGGCTCCACGCTTTCTGATAAACTACAGCGTTTACAAAACAGAGCTGCGCGTATTATTACTAAGTGTGGATATGATGTCCGTTCCCATGTTCTTCTACAACATCTAAACCTTAATAACCTGGAGACTCGAAGGAACCAGCAACTTGCTACACTAATGTTTAAGGTCAGGAATTCAATGGTTCCAAGCTCCATATCAAACTTATTTCAAAGAACAGATGATGTACACAATTACCAAACGAGATAGGTGGAATATAATTGTCTTCGACCCAAACGAAACACTAATTTTAAGAAAAAATCGTTTAGTTAGAGTTTTGCAGTGGCTTGGAATAATTTACCTTGTGATCTTAAAAGATCTCAAATTATTCAATCATTCAAAAATAAACTTTAATATGGACGAAAGTAGTCATAATTTCCATTTATTGTAATATAGTTTTATATATACGGCCTATTAGAAGCTCACTCATTTGTAAATAGTTAGTTTTATACGGCAGTGAAATAGTCCCGTATCAAAATAAAGTTGTAAGAGTAATAATAGTAAGAGTAGCACAACTTAAGTTAAAATGACTTTGCTTGCGTTAAACAGACATTTCAGTTAAAGGACATGATTGCTTACGTTAAAAGGACACTTAAGTTAAAATGTCTCTGCTTAGTTAATAGAGCACTTAAGTTAAAATGACTTGCTTGCGTTAAAAGGAGACTGCTTACGTTGAAAGGACACTGCTTACGTTAAAAGAACACTTATGTTAAAATAACTTTGCTTTCATTAAACGGACACTTGAGTTAAAAGGACACTGCTTACGTTAAAAGGACACTGCTTACGTTAAAAGGACACTTAGGTTAAATGGACACTTCAGTTAAAAGAACAGTTAAGCTAAAATGTTTCTGCTTATGTTAAAGGACATAATTTAAAATGACTTTGCT